>CM053031.1:258925089-259153289 GCA_028564925.1 Lithobates sylvaticus
ACTCAGAGCTTCCTCCTACACCCCATGTGACATCACATGCAGTGTAAACCAGGGTATCGGACAGCATTACTGCAGTCTTATCAGCTGAAGCTGATAAGACTGACAAAGGCAAACACTAGATAATCGGCACAAGTAAATACTATGAAATAAAACAAGTCAGCTATGAACAGGGAAGCAGGGTTGCCATCGAAATGTTGGATTGAGAAGGAGGCTTGGTTAACAGTACAGGAAGTGCTCAATGTAAGGGCAGAAATACACTCCACGGTGGACTCAGAAAACAATACTTAAGATGGTGCTGCCTAACCCCTGGAAACAAGTTTTTTTAAAGTTTCTTTAAACAGTAAATAATGTGCGATTTGGGCTGTATTACAGTGGCTATAGTTTGATAATTACTTATTATAATGGACTAAATGAAAAGAAGCATCAGAGTGGGAGAGTTTACTTCCTCTTTAATGCATAGACTCCATTAACCACTTCAGCCTGAGAAGATTTGGCTGCTCAACGACCAGGCCATTTTTTGCAATTCGGCACTGCGTCGCTTTAACTGACAATTGCACGGTCATGCAGCACTCTACCCAAAGAAAATTTACGTCCTTTTTTTCCCAGAAATAGAGCTTGACCTCTGTATGCCTTACCCAGTGACCTATATACACTTACATAGGTGTATGTGCATATATCTGTACCACTACCCTTACCATAACCGGTAACCCTCTCCAAACCCCATAAACACAACGGGACTATGATTTGGATTAAATGGCCGTCAGGCCTAAACTTTTTATTAAACAAATATATTTTCTTTTAAATAGATTTAATAAACTTTGTTACCATAAACATTCCCAGCCTTTCAAAGGGGCATGGGTACATATCAACATAACTGGTCACTGCTAACCACTCCCACTTTAACCTCTTGACCTCCAGACGGCAACCCCTGTCTCTGAGGCTATAACCAACTGTACCGTGACCTACCCTTATTCAACTTTTCGAGGTTAACCCCTCGTACGTAACACCACTCCCATCCCATGGATGGGTACAACAGGTTTTACCTGTACTTTACTTCCTCTTCCGAAAGCCCCAAGAACCGCCAACCGCCTCTTACCCTTACACCACTTGCCCCTATCCCCCTAAAAACAGGGAGGGTGGGTGGGGCTTCCTTCCTTCCCCGCTCCTCGAATGGCCACGTTGTGCGGCGCTCTCTCGTCAGAGCGCCGTGACTCCGCCCCCCCAGGCTCCTCCCACCCCTCGCCTTAAAGCGGCGCTTATACTTAAGACGGCGACTGTGCAGTCAAGCACAGGTCATGCCGTCCCTCCGCCTACCCCCCTTTGGCTGTGGGCTCCGGGACTCACTTTCTTTTGGTGGTATTTGATCATCTCTGCGGTTTTCATTTTTTGCGCTATAAACTAAAAAAGAGCAACAATTTTGAAAAAAAAACCACAATATTTTGTACAATTTGCTATAATAAATATCCCCATTTTTTTTTTTAAAAGCTAACTTTTTCCTCACTTTAGGCCGATATGTATTCTTCTACATAGTTTTGGTAATAAAAATCGCAATAAGCGTATATTGATTGGTTTCTACAAAATAGGGGAAAGATTTATGGCATTTTTATTTTTTAATTTTTTACTAGTAATGTCGGCGATCTGGGATTTTTATCGTGACTGAAACATTATGGCGCACACATCAGACACTTTTGACACATTTTTTAAACTATTGACAATTATACAGCAATCAGTGCTATAAAAATTGATTACTGTGTAAATGCCACTGGCAGGGAAGGGGTTAACACTAGAGGGCGATCAAGGGGTTAAGTGTTCCCTAGTGTTCCCTAGTGTGTGTTCTAACTGTGGGGGGAGTGATTATAGGAGATGACAGATCGTGGTTCCTAGCTATTAGGAACTCATGATCTGCCTCTCCTCTGCTCACAGAACAGGGATTTGTGTGTGTTAACACACACGTCCCTGTTATGCCTCTCGTACCCCGCGATCACTCGGTACCCCGCAATCGCTCGATGACTGCTGGCCACAAGCATCGGCACCCCCGCAATGCAATAGGTGCCTGCTATATGACTTAAAGGAGCCGACGTACAGCTACGACGGTTCGCGGGATCATGCCGACCCGCCGTCGTATAATGGCGGCTGCTGGTCGGCAAGTGGTTAAGATAAAAAACCTTCTGCATTTACAACTCCTTTAACACCCAATGTGCTACACAAATCATGTGTTATACAACTCTGGAATGTATCATGTGCGACTATTGGGGTTTTTAACCAGTTCCCTACCGGCGCATTGTAAAATGAGAAACACTCTCTCCCTCCGGACGGGAGCAACATATGTCATCTGCCCATTCTGGCCACTCTTGCGCGCTCCCTATGGCGCTCCTTTTTTTATTTGCATTCTTTAAAAAATTCACATCCTGGCCTTTCCAGTGCCTTCCAGGGTGATCATGTTTCTAAACTGCAAGATCTTGGAGGGTGAGCACAGAATAATAACAAGCCAGCCGCCAATGATGTTTTTAAAAAGAAGGTCGTCCTGGGTTCCTGATGTGCTGGAGAGAGGGAGTGCTGAGACTGGGGAAACAGTGCAAGATGGAGGCAAGTTAGTACTGCTAATCTTATAAGTCTTACTAAATAGATTGCCAGAATGTAGTTTATCGAGGTGAGGGGTCTGCTTTAAAGTGAATGTAAACATTCAGATTTAAAAATAAATAACATACTTGCTATACTTACCTGCTCTGTGCTCTGTGCAATGGCTTTGCACAGAGCAGCCCCAATTCTCAATTCTCGGGTCCCCTGCTGACACTTCTGGCTCCCCCTCTCGCTGAGTGCCTCCATAGCAAGCCACGGGAGTCCGGCGATTTTTTTTCAATTGCTTGGCTCCCGGCTGCTGCCGTAGACATTCTCGGTGAGGGATACAGGAAGTGAAGCGTTGCGGCTTCACTTCCCGGTTCCCTACTGTGCATGCGCGAGTCGCGCGGCGCAATGGGAATAGTCCACGCTGTCTCTGGGACCCTTGTGTGTCTGAGCAGACAGCGCGCCGGGACAGGAAGAGGCATAGACTCCCGTGGGGGCGTGGCACGGGGTGTGTCCTATGCCTGCATACTTTTGCTGATAGGTGTCCCTCATTCCCATCTCAAAAAGTTGGTAGGTATGCATGTGCAAGGTTTCCCATGCATGCGTAAATGCCAAAGGTACTAAGACCAAAGATACAGACGCCAGTTGCACGCTTGAGTTGAAATCCCTGCACTTGCACAGAGGTCCTGAAGACCTATCTGAGCCTTTGGGCACATTTGTTTTGTTTTTTGGACACAGCTGAGACTCGACTATGTAGGGCCCTAAAAACAACTCAATTTATATAAAAAAAAAAAATCCCCTGACCCCAAACCATTATGTTTACCTTTGGGGCACACTGAAACATGCATGTTCTAATGCATTTGTGCACGTTCCCGCATGTTTTGCTTTCAGCAGACCATTAATTTTAATGGGCTGTCAAACGCACAGAAATATGCAAAGAGTGCATGCACTACCTTTAAAAACGCATCAGTCCCAACCGCAGTACCATGCACTGTTTTGTCCAGAAACACAGCGCATTTGCAAGATGCATTTGGGCTGCCATTAAAAATTAATTGGCACCCACACTCTCTTACAAGAGCAGCGCATGAATGTGCCTTTCCAGCACCATGTTTTGTTGTTGATTGGCCCTTTAAGGAGCATAAGTGATAAGATAAAAAAGTTGCAGCTGCACGACCATGGATGCTCTTTGTGTCTTCCCACATCCGTATGGGAGGAAGTGTTCCCGTTGACAAATCTTCTCAGATTTCTCGCTTCTTCTCTGTCTCCGGAGCTCCATCATATCTCCACCGGCCAAGCCCTGCCAGGACTAATGCCTTGCAGAGCAAAGGGCTAAGGTCCACACATGTGGTTTCCATTGCTAGATGACTCAGGACTGGAAGTGTGGGAATGGTGGAGGAGGCCGCGGTGGGATCCAGGGTTGGTCTGAGGGTTCTGGCTTCTTTTCCCAGGTCTGGTGTGGTTGAGGTCAGCAGTGAATACGTGCAGACATATGCTTTGCATTCTCCATCTCTCATCTATTCAGCAGTCATACAAGGGCCTGGCTGTCTCTATAAACAAACTGGCCTGAGCTTCAAGAAAACAGATTTAAAATGTTAAATCAAATGTGAACCCTAACTGCGCAATATTTAGTTTGTTAAAGGACTGTCATTTTTTATATACTTGTTTTTACATTTTCTTTCTTTTTTTGTATCTCCTGCAGCCTGTGTGATGAGTCCTGGAAAAGCCACTCGTAGTCTCTTTTGGAAGCCCATGTGAGAAGGTGACAACTAAGGAAGCTGTTCAGGTTGCCGTGACGCAGGGTTTACCCCGAACTCTTGCTGTTGTCACCTGTGCAAACCTCTAACTGCTCCTGCAGCAGGAGGTCATTCATTTGATAAAGTGTTCCTCAACCCTTTTTTTGGGTCACAGCACCCATTAAAAGTATGCAAAATATTAGGGCACCCCAGTCTAAATGTATGTAGCACCCTGATGTTTAGACAGGGTTGCTCCTAAATGTACCTGCCAGGTGTAGTTACCTTGGCTCATTGTTAGGGATCAACTGAGTTCACCCTAATGCCCCGTACACACGGTCGGAAATTCCAACCACAAAATCCGTCGGATTTTTTCCGACGGATTTTGTCCGACACTGGTGTTGCATACACACGGTCGGACAAAGTTGTCCGAAAATCCAATCATCCTGAACGTGGTGACGTTTGTTGCGTACGACGGGACTACGTAGAGCAGTGGCGGTGCGTGCATAGAGGGCGCAGGAGCGCCGCCCCCCCTCTCCTGCACCGCTCTATCACCAATAGATAGATTCATGCATTGCATGAATCTATCTATTGTCACCGCTGCCGCCCCCTATTCAGGTGTCCGGCCCCTGATCGGGCGCCGGGCATCTGAATTACAGCGGGGGGGGTGTTGCGGGAAGCGCCCCTATTAGAGCTGTAAGCTCTAATAGGGGACCCTATTAGAGCGGTGTGCTCTAATAGGCTTCCCTAAGTGTAAACAGCGGGCGCACGGCTGTGCGTTCGCTGATTACACAGTATTGTGTTAGGGAAGCGAATACATCGCTTCCCTAACACAGACCCGCCTCTCAGCCAATCAGGTTGCCAGGTCTGTTACCTGTCACCTGATTGGCTGAAGTCACAGGCGCTGTGATTGGACGCTAGGCGTCCAATCACCTAGCGTCCAATCACAGCAGAAGAAGACAGGAGGAGCGCGGGAGAAGACATCCGACGGAGACACCGCTCGTCGCCTGACGCCGTCACCAGCTGCACACCGGGACAAGGTAAGTGCAGAGGGCAGGCAGGGGGCACAGTGGCAGCACTTAAGGGGCACAGTGGCAGAACTTGGGGCACAATGGCAGCACTTAAGGGGCACAATGGCAGCACTTAAGGGGCACAATGGCAGAACTTGGGGCACAATGGCAGCACTTAAGGGGCACAATGGCAGCACTTAAGGGGCACAATGGCAGAACTTGGGGCACAATGGCAGCACTTAAGGGGCACAGTGGCAGAACTTGGGGCACACTGGCAGCACTTAAGGGGCACAATGGCAGCACTTAAGGGGCACAATGGCAGCACTTAAGGGGCACAATGGCAGAACTTGGGGCACAGTGGCAGAACTTGGGGCACAGTGGCAGCACTTAAGGGGCACAGTGGCAGAACTTGGGGCACAGTGGCAGAACTTGGGGCACAGTGGCAGAACTTGGGGCACAGTGGCAGCACTTGGGGCACAGTGGCAGCACTTGGGGCACAGTGGCAGCGTTTGATGGGCACAGTGGCAGCATTTGATGGGCACAGTGGCAGCGTTTGATGGGCACAGTGTCAGCGTTTAATGGGCACAGTGGCAGCGTTTGATGGCACAGTGAGGCTGTTTGTTTGCGCCCCCCCAAAAATTTTGAGCACCAGCCGCCACTGACGTAGAGGCTAGTAGCCAATAGCTTTGGTCTTGTAATGTGATCTGAGCATGCGTGGCACTTTGTTCGTCGGAATTCGCTACACACGATAGGACTTTGTTGTCGGAAAATTTGAGAGCATGAGATAAAACTTTGTCCGTCGGAAAATCCGACGGAAAAAGTCAGATGGAGCCTACACACGGTCGGAAGTTCCGACAACATTGTCCGATAGGACATTTTCCGTCGGAAAATCCGACCGTGTGTATGGGGCATAAGTCTGGAATTGCTGCACTTCTCTCTTCTGCCGCTAGGTGGCCGGGTACCTGGCAACATTAGATAAGATAAGGGCAAAGCAAGGACAGATTAGGAGTATATGGGGCATCTCAGCCAATGGGCAGGGGTCTTCTTAAATCCCTTGGCCTGCTGCGAGAACCTATATATTTGGGTGGAGTCAGGTGATTGGGGTTCTGTGCCACCTGGACAGCTGTCTGGGTGGACGTGTGTTGTATTGCCCAGGCTGCTAGGCCGGAGTTTTGGCCTATCCTGGGCACATCTGCCTGCTAGGCTGTCTGAGCGCCTATACAGAAGTAAGAGAGCAGCGCAGGGTTGGGATTGCAGCTTGGAGTCCAACCAGAAGTGACGGTTCTGCTGCCCGGAGAACCTGTCGTGGTCGGAGCTGGAGGCAACGCTGTATCCTGGCCTAGGCCGAAAAGGCCCAGGCCTAGGCAGCACTTTGCAGGGGGCAGCACGGAAAGACTCCCCGCCGGGTTGCGCTGTTAGTATAGCGCCAGTCTAATGGGGCGGACTGGGCTGAGAGGCAGTTTATTTTTTGTCAGTTTTTTGTCAGTTTATTTTTTACCATCCCTGTCCAATTGCAGAGATTTGCCTTCACTTCCTGCCCCATAGCCAAACAGGAAGTGAGAGGAAATCTATGCAAATTTAAGGAATCCATTGCCCCCCCCGGCCTTTAGAACTAGTGTCCCCACTCGAAAATTTTAGGGTGGGTCTTAAACAGAAATGGGTGTGGCCTTGACAGGAAGGGGTGGGGCATATTTAATTTAGGGGGGGCACGAGTTTAGTCAGGCCTAGGGCAGCACAAAACCTAAATACACTACTGGGTAGAGGGGAAGCTGTCGCCACTAAGGGACCATCCACCTTATTGCCAGGAGCCACAGTGAGCAGCTGAAGCAAGTACCGGAGCAGTATTGTCACCCACAGGGGATGGTGAAGAATCATGAAACTTCAGTAGGTGTCAAGCCAGCGGAGGTGACGCTTTCAGAGCAGCCTTGTGTGCCAAGCCAGAGACCAAGCAGGACAGTGGGGGTGAAGCTTGAGAAGTATCTGGAGTGCCAAGCTAGGGACCCAGCAAAGAGGCGGGGGTGACGCTTGAGGAGGATACTAAAGTGAAGATTGGAAGAGTTCAAGGGATTCGATGGCAGTGCATCAGCAAGTTTAGTGGGAGAGACTGGGAGCTCAGTGGGTTGAGAACCTACAAGAAGTGATTGTAAAGAAATTGAGGAGTTTGTTTGTTACAACTTGTGTTAGGAACTGTTCTAATGCCGCATACACACGACCGGACTTTTCGACAGCAAAGGTCCGACGGAACGAATCCAATTTGCTGTCGAAAAATCCGACAGACTTTAGAAATAGAGCATGTTTCAAATTTTCCTGCCGGAACTCCGCTGGACCCAGTTCCTATCGAAAAATCTGCTCGTCTGTATGCTAGTCCGACGGACAAACAACGACGCTAGGGCAGCTATTGGAATGGCTACTGGCTACGAACTTCCTTATTCTAGTCCAGTCGTACGTCATCACGTTTGAATCCGTTTTAGTGTGATTGTGTGTGGCCAAGTCCGTTCATTTGGAAAGTTTGTCGGAACTCTGTCGAAAGTCCGTCGGAAAGGCCGCTCGTGTGTACGCGGCATTAGACTGTTGCCATTGGAAATAGCATTCCTACATATGCAGATGTGGTGTCTTGCTGGATGCCTTTCCCTGCATGGCTGTCTACCTGTAGAAGTTTCGGAGTCTGCTAATTAACATTGCAACTACCTTAAGGGTGTCCTGGCCCCACTACACCCACTACGCCTTACAACCCACTCTATATGAAAGGATACCAGCAGCTCTGGAGGTTCTCATTAGACTGAAGGAGGCCTGGGACCTTGCTACATGTAAAACGTAACTGTTACTTATCAATGGGAAACCTGAGCCTAGGACAACACACACAACCACCATGGGGAAATAAATGCCACATCATAAGCCCCCATCACACATTGGTGACTGAGTCCTCTCAACACAGAGCCCCCCATCACACAGTCCCCCCATCTGAAAGCCTTCCAAGCACACAGCCCCCAATCACATAGTCCTCCTATCATAGAGTCCCCCATTCACAGATTCCTCCCTTAATACAGACAGAGATCCATCCAGTCACACAGTCCCTCCATCACAAAGCCCCTCCAATCACACAGTCTCCTCTTCAAATCAGAGCCTTACCTATGGGCTCCAGCAGCATGGCAGAGGGTGGGAGGTGGAGATGATCTGGGGAAGGTGGACTTCCGTCCTCTCTTGTTGGCCCTGCATGCCTCCTGCCCTGGATCAGCATCACGTGTTGCCATGGTGCGGGTGTGCTGGCACCTAGACATGTGCATTTGTTACTGTCCGAATGCATTTTTGTCCGAATTTCGGGGATTTTCTTATTCGTTTTAACAAAACAATAACGAACGCGCAGAATCTGAAATCCGAAAGATCCGAAATATTCGTATCCATTAAATTTTTGTATCGTTGCGACAACAGTTCGATATAGATGGAAGATTCGACATGACGGTGACAATAGCCATCTGTGTCTATCGAACCTGCAGTCGAATGTGCCTAACCTAACTCTATTATTCCAAGATTATTCGACATAGAGAGAAAAGATTTGAAATTATAGAGACAAGATTCGAGGAAGCAGCCAAAAAAATAAGATTGCCGCGAGCGGACATTTGCGGTGAAATGCTCCGTCCATAGGCTATAGAAGAATTCTAATGTTGTTTGACTAGTAAATAATAATTATTGTTTCAAACTGTAAAAAAGCATCTGGCTATGGAGATGTCTCTTATAGTGGAGTATCATTGACTTCATGAGACATTATGGGCATTTTGAGATTTTTTTATTTACAGGAGTCATCAGGGAAAAGGTCATTTGCGGAGAGTGCGTGATTGAATGAATGAATGACTTGTATAGCGCTACCTATGCAAACTGAATCGCCTCAGGGCGCTTTTACCACTGGTGTTCATCTGTGGTATAGTGCGGTCCTTGCCCCTGTGGGGTCCTGACATGCTTACAAACACATACACATACAACATACACATATTTGGCCAATTTTTTATAGGCAGGATCTAATTAACCTACCAGCATGTCTTTGGAGTGTGGGAGGAAACCGGAGTACCCGGAGGAAACCCACGCAGGCACAGGGAGAACATGCAAACTCCAGGCAGAAGGTGTCATGGTCGGGATATGAACCAGCGACCCTATTACTGCTAGGTGAAAGTGCTAACCACTACACCACTGTGCTGCCCACAGTGATTGGAGTGGATCATCTCTGTGGTCGTGTACCCCTTACTCATTCATATGGGTGGTGGATATTTGGGGTTCCCCTATTTTACAGGGGATCCCACATTCTCACAAGTCCGCCCTGCAGCCCCCTACGTCCAACAGAGCAGGAGTGTAAGGAAAAGGCCCTTGTACCCATCAAAATGGCATGTGGCCCCCTCTTCTGGGCAGCTAGGCTGCATACTCGGATAAGGGTCTGGGATGGATTTCTGAAGGTGCACCATCCTTTTTTTGCACAGCCTAAAAAAGGGTTAACGGGCTGCACAGGCTAATGTGTCTGGTATAGATTTTGAGAGGCAGCCCACACAAAGAAAAAAAGCAGCATGGGGTCCCTCTCATCGAGAATGAGGGTTTGATATAATATATTTTTAAAGAGAAGCCCACACTGTATTTTTGTGTATGTGTGGGGTCCTTCCTTACAATCTATATCAGACCCCTACCTAAGATATGGGTCTGGTATGGATGTTGAGTCTGCTTTGTTTACAAATAGAACAAAATGGCTGGGAAATGTCATTTAGCAGCAATTTAAATGGTATTTTTTTTCCTTTGTAAAGTCCTTTTGTTTAGCACATTGTACAGATACACCACTTCATGTGCAGATATAAGGCATCAAAGAAATGTGTTATTTAACTGCCCCAGAAGATTTTCCCCCCTTCCTGAGCAGAGCACTTTATGCGATTCGGCACTGCGTCGCTTTAACTGACAATTGCGTGGTCGTGCGACGTTGCACCCAAACAAAATAGACATCCTTTTTTTCCCACAAATAGAGATTTCTTTTGGTGGTATTTGATCATCTCTGCGGTTTTTATTTTTTGCGAAAGCTGCAGGATCTGCATCCCTTTAGATGTGATTTCCTATTGGGAGTATTACACCAAAGACTTGTATCTTAGTGCAGACTTCTCGGAAAATCAGTGAGCCAATCACACAAGCAGGAAAAGATGTTTCTGGGGGGCGTTCTGTATACATTCTGTGTACTGAACACCTCTAGGTAGCCATATTGCATTTTCAGAAAATGACAGAGCTGAAGATTGAAAAGGAATGGTCATTTTTAATAATATTTAATTACAATATGACTTGTGTTGCAATTGTATACACTATATTATTTTTTTCTTTATTTGCTATTTTTCCCCCCCACGGAAGTGGAGTTATCCTTCAACGTTAACAATTTGCAAATTTTTGCAAGAGTTCACTGCACCACCTGCAAATCAAACCCAGGCAGATTTGCCCAGCATTAGTGATAAAACAAGAGCTTGACTGGTAGCTAGGGACACATCGTGGTCACCTTATATCAGCAAACACCTGAAAAAGGATATTCATGGTAGGATCAACAGGCTTTATTTTAATTAAATCTGCAGTTTTAAAAATATAAAAAATTGCTTTGAAAATTAGAAAAACATATTAAAGCTTACATGGGATTTTAGCAAATGGATTTGCAACTCCAACCTGCAAATTGGCTCAGTGTGGGCTCACACAGTCTGATACAACAGCTCTTGCTGTGTCATTACCAGTGATGTAAGTAACTGAGTTAAAATAAACAGAGTTACTTAACGCAGTTACTTTAGAGGGTAACGAGTAATCGAACTGATTACTTTTCCCCACATGGTAACGCAGTTCCCATTACTTGGGCGGCGTTACCGCAATTACATCTACTGCCACTAGATGGCATTAGTGCAATTCCGGTGTCTTGCCGAAAAAGTTCCCTCGCCGGATAAGGACCCCCCTGTACTGCGCATGCGCATCGCTTGCGCAGTACGAAGGACTACGGAGCTTACAAAAATTGCCGAACCTAAACAGCTCTGAGTGAACTCTACACTGCGCAGGCGCAGTTAACATGTAATTGTACGAGGCGATGCCGCACACTCCTGATGCTCGTGCTACTCTGCAAGGGGCGGGTCTAGTATTACTGTAACCAAGGGGCGCATTTATTATTATTGTTATATATTGATCTCTGCCCATTAATTTAACATTCGCCCTCTTCTGTAGCCATCCGACCCTTACATGATATAATAATAATAATAGACCCGCCCCTTGCTTACACGCTATAACAGAACCGCCCCTTGGTTAGAGTAATAATAGAGCAGCCCCTTAGTTACACGTAGGGATGAGCCGAACACCCCCCGTTCGGCTCGCACCAGAACCCGCGAACGGACCTAAAGTCCGTGCGAGCTTTAGAACCCTATTAGTTATAATGGATGCGAACGTTCGAAATCAAAAGTGCTAATTTTAAAGGCTAATATGCATGTTAATGTCATAAAAAGTGTTTGGGGACATGTATCAATGCAAACATTTTTTTTAAAAACGGCCGTTTTTTCAGGAGCAGTGATTTTAACCACTTCAATACAGGGCTTTTAAACACCCTTCCTTACCAGAGCACTTTTTGCGATTCGGCACTGCGTCGCTTTAACTAACAATTGCGCAGTCGTGCGACGTTACACCCAAACAAAATTGACGTCCTTTTTTTCCCACAAATAGAGCTTTCTTTGGTGGTATTTGATCACCTCTGCGGTTTTTATTTTTTGCGCTATAAACAAAAGAAGAGCGACAATTTTGAAAAAAAACACAATATTTTTTACTTTTTGCTATAATAAATATCCCATTTTTTAAAAAAAAAAAAAAAAAATTTCCCTCAGTTTAGGCCGATACGTATTCTTCTACATATTTTTGGTAAAAAAAATCGCAATAAGCGTATATTGATCGGTTTGCGCAAAGTTATAGCGTCTACAAAATAGGGGATAGATTTATTGAATTTTTTTTTTTTTTTTTACTAGTAATGGCGGCGATCTGCGATTTTTTTTTTTCGTGACTGCGACATTGCGGCGGACACTTCGGACACTTTTGACACATTTTTGGAACCATTCACATTTACACAGCGATCGTTGCTATAAAATTGCAATGATTACTGTGTAAATGTGACTGGCAGGGAAGGGGTTAACTCTAGGGGCGCTGCAGGGGTTAATGTGTTCCCTAATAGGAGTGATTCTAACTGTGGGGGGAGGGGACTCAAGGGGAGGAGACCGATCATGTGTTCCTCCGTACTGGGATCACATGATCGGTCTCCTCTGCACTGACAGGACGTGGAGCTGTGTGTTTACACACACAGCTCCACGGTCCCGCACGGTCCCGTTGTTTTAACGGGCAATAGCGGGTGCCCGGCGGACATCGCGGCCGCCGGGCACTCGCACCGTGTCCCGAGCAATGCCGCGGGCGCGCGCGCGCCGCCCCCCAGGCGGCCGGGAATGCGAGGACGTCATATGACGCCCAGGATGGTAGATCCACCTTGTGGGCGTCATATGACTATAGGCCGGTAATGAAGTGGTTAATAATGCTTGAATTGAAACAATAAAAGTGTAATATTCCTTTAAATTTCGTACCTGGGGGGTGTCTATAGTATGCATGTAAAGGGGCGCATGTTTCCTGTGCTTAGAACTGTCCCTGCAAAAAGTGTAATTTTTGCAGGAAAGAAAGCTATTTAAAATCACTCGCGGCTAATGTGAATTGACGGCTCCCGTAACACAGAGAACAGTCATTCATTGAAAGTCATTCATAAAAAAAAGTCATTCATAAAAAAAAAAGTCATTCATAAAAAAATAAATTTTTTTTAAAAAAAGCGTGGGGGTCCCCCCAAACTTAATAACCAGGCCCTTCAGGATATTAAGGGGGACCCCAGCCAAAAATAAATAAATAAAAATGGCGTAGGGTCCCCCTCAAAATCCATACCAGACCCTTGAGGTCTGGGATGGATTTTAAGGGGAACCCCAGCCCAAAAAAATGGCGTGGGGTCCCCCTCAAAATCCATACCAGACCCTTATCCGAGCACGCAACCTGGCAGGCCGTAGGAAAAGAGGGGGGACGAGAGCGCCCCCCCCTCCCGCCTGAACCGTACCAGGCCACATGCCTTCAACATTGGGAGGATGCTTTGGGGGTCTGAGACGCCCAAAGCACCTTGTCCCCATGTTGATGAGGACAAGGGCCTCTTCCCCACAACCCTGGCCGGTGGTTATGGGGGTCTGCGGGCGGGGGGCTTATCGAATCTGGAAGCCCCCTTTAACAAGGGGACCCCCAGATCCCGGCTCCCCCCCTGTGTGAAATGGTAAGGGGGTACAAAAGCACCCCTACCATTTCACCAAAAAAGTGTTAAAAATTATAAAAATTACAGGAGGCGGTCTTTGACAATTCCTTTATTAAAATCTTCTTTCTTCATCCTTCGGTTTCTTCATCTTCTCCTTCCGTCATCTTCTTCCATCTTCTTCTTCTATTTTCTCCTTCCTCCGATCCGCTTCTTCTTGCGCTGGTCTTCTCGCCCTTCTCGTCCGGCATCTTCTTCTATGGCGTCGGCATTTGTTCTTCTGTCGGGCCGCTCCTCGCAATGGGAGGCTCCCGCTGTGTGAGGCTTCGCTCCGTCTGACAGGTCTTTTATAACGGAGGGCACCTGGTGACCCCGCCCCCATCTGACGTCATGGGGAAAGCCATAGGGAATTCCTCATGACGTCCCCGTGCGTCAGAGGGGGCGGGGTCACCAGGTGCCCTCCATTATAAAAGACCTGTCAGACGCAGCGAAGCCTCACACAGCGGGAGCCTCCCATTGCGAGGAGTGGCCCAAGAAGAGACACCGACGCCATGGAAGAAGATGCCGGACGAGAAGGACGAGAAGACCAGAGCAAGAAGAAGCGGATCGGAGGAAGAAGATGATGGAAGAAGAAGATGGAAGAAGATGCCGGAAGGAGAAGATGAAGAAACCGAAGGATGAAGAAAGGAAGACCAGAAGAAAGAAGAAAGAAGATTTTAATAAAGGAATTGTCAAAGACCGCCTCCTGTCATTTTTACAATTTTTGACACTTTTTTGGTGAAATGGTAGGGGTACTTTTGTACCCCCTTACCATTTCACACAGGGGGGGGACCGGGATCTGGGGGTCCCCTTGTTAAAGGGGGCTTCCAGATTCCGATAAGCCCCCCGCCCGCAGACCCCCACAACCACCGGCCAGGGTTGTGGGGAAGAGGCCCTTGTCCTCATCAACATGGGGACAAGGTGCTTTGGGGTCTCAGACCCCCAAAGCATCCTCCCAATGTTGAGGGCATGTGGCCTGGTACGGTTCAGGCGGGAGGGGGGGGGGCGCTCTCGTCCCCCCCCCTCTTTTCCTGTGGCCTGCCAGGTTGCGTGCTCGGATAAGGGCCTGGTTGTTGAATTTGGGGGGACCCCCACGCTTTTTTATTTTTATTTTTTATCAATGAATGACAGTTCTCTGTGTTACGGGAGCCATCAATTCATTAGCCGCGAGTGCTTTTAAATAGCTTTTTTCCTGCAAAAATGACACTTTTTGCAGGGACAGTTCTAAGCACAGGAAACCTGCCCCCCTTCACAGGCAACCTATAGACACCCCCCAGATGTGATACTGCAATGCTGTACTAACAGCACGCACACACAAATCCCCAGAAATAGAGCACATATTCTCAGCAGTCAGCAGCACACTGACACACTGAAACACAATATGCGAGGCCTGCCTGTAGCCAATTATGGCTCTCCTCGCTGCCGGCGCTGTGATTGGCCAAGCATGCGGGGTCACAGTGCATGCTTGGCCAATCATCAGCCAGCATTGCACTGCGACTGGCGCAATGCATTGCGGGCCGCTCGCATCACACGAATTTGATGCGAGCGGCCCAAATAGTTCTGGGCTCGCCGAACGGGCGAACGCCCGATGTTCGATTCGAACATGGGTTCGAATCGAACACCGGGCCCATCCCTAGTTACACGTATAGAATATTAAAAAAAAAAAAGTCACAGTTACTTTGCTGCTTAACTAATTACTTTTCCAATGTAGTAACTGAGTTACTAACGCAATTACTTTTTGGGAGAAGTAATTTGTAACTTAACTAATTACTTTTTTAAAGTAAGATGACCAACACTGGTCATTACATATACAGGGAAATATTGAGTGAAATTTATAGCTAGTATTACCCAAAGCACAAAAGGTAAATGTACACAATTCGGGCCTTTTTTTGGCTGTAGCGTCAAAAAGAGATTGACAACAGGTTCTATTGAGTAGTCTGTATGTCCTGGGACAAGTACTGGGACCCAGACCTCCATGGTGATGTAGTTGGCTGACCTTTCCATTTGACCTAGTGCCACCTAGTGTTACCCTGTAAAAGGGTCACTGCACAAGACTACACAACTTCCTTGGCTATTGTTTCCTGCAGCTTGATGGGTCATGGTGGCTTATTATTGTTTCTCATAGGCTGGATGAAGAAGGCTCTGTTTTTGATAAATACCATGCTGGATCACAGTATGGAGAAAACAAACAAGACCCTCCAGGTCCCCTTTGAACACGTCTGACATAACTGGCAGGATAATTAAATTCAGATACATAACCAGACTCCTCTGGTTGAGGAATTTAAATTTTTGAAAAACTATGCTTATAGTATTCTTTTGAAAAAATCCATTATAGTCAATGGCATTGCATGGAAAATGCAATATTATTTTAATTAGTGGTAGTTATGCGGTTGTGTCACTGTGACGCACCGCATCACTGATCGTGGTAAAGGGCCTCTGAAGGAGGCTCTTTGCCACATGATCAGCTGTGACCAATCAAAGCTGATCACAGCATGAACCAGGAAGTAATGGGCTTTCCTCGGTTTGCAATGACAGGGAGAGCCGATCGGCATCTCTCCTGTCAGGGGGGTGTGCACTGATAATCAGCACATTGATTATCAGCACAGCCCCCATTAGAGGAGCCCACCACAATGCCAAAGAGTGCCCACCCAAATCGCCAATCAATGCCCTTCACAGATGCCAATCAGTGCTGCCTATCAGTGCCACCTATTAGTGCCCATCAGTGCCGCCTATCAGTGCACATCAGTGCTATCAGTACCCATCAGTGCCGCCTATCAGTGCCCATAAGTTCTGCATATCAGTGTAGCCTATCGGTGCCCATCAGTGCTGCAAATCAGTGACATTAGGGTTAGGGGGTTAGGGTGTAAGGGTTAGGGTTTTCCCTTGAAGAACAAGGTTAGGACTCAGGGATTGGGATAGGGACCTGCTTTCCCCGACATGTTCATTCCCTGACTTAGTTTGGGTAGGCGCCACGGGGTTTGGTGGGGGTGGGTCAGCCATGCCTCTTGACCCTTGACCTCTGGGGACACGCCTTCTGACCTTAGTGCATTCTCATCAGTACCACATTATCAGTGACACCTCATCAGTGCCCAGTAGTGCAGCTTCATCAGTGCCCATCAGTGAAGGAGAAAGCAAAACAGAAACAAAGAAAACCTATTTTTTTATTTTTTTTTTAGTTTGTTTAAAATGCTCTATTTGTGGGAAGAAAATTATAAAAATTTTATTTGGGTACAGTGTTGCATGACCGCGCAATTGTCATTCAAAGTGTGACAGCGCTGAAAGCTGAAAAGTGTCCTGGCCAGGAAGTGGGGAAAGTGCCCAGTATTGAAGTGGTTAAAAAACATCAGTTAGCAGCTCACATAAAATTAAATGAATAGTACTTATCATGGTTCTCAAAATGGACCCCAGCCCAGGAGGACACCAAAGTAAATGTCACGATGGATGCACTGGATGTAGTGTGGATGGCACCTGTAATAGCTAAAGGAGATAGCAAGAGGGTACTAAGTGCAGCAAGGAGGAGAGGAGGACACAGCACACAACAATCCACCCATGCTGCTTCCTGCCCTGAGGCTTCTAGGCCACCCCCGCTACCTCACTCCACCCCCAGAGCAGCGGCTCCATCTTGGGATTCTGGATGCCTCCTCCTCCCAGCTGCAGATGCACCAATGACTGTTCTGCATGATCATCCATACACTGTGAGTTGTTAATTATTGTGTGCTGTGTCCTCCTCTCCACTTTACTGCAAAGGAA
This sequence comes from Lithobates sylvaticus, assembly GCA_028564925.1. Classification (NCBI taxonomy): domain Eukaryota; kingdom Metazoa; phylum Chordata; class Amphibia; order Anura; family Ranidae; genus Lithobates; species Lithobates sylvaticus. The sequence continues at coordinate 258,942,477 of CM053031.1, forward strand.
GCAGCATGTGTGGATCGATGGAGCGTTTTGAGGCCTACGCCTTATTTTTCAAGCCAGCTGGACCTTGAAATACGTAGGCACGCTCCCTGATGACACTTACGTTTTCATCACTTCTAGTCCCCCCTGCACTTCATCAATCCACATGTGCTGCTTCCTGTCCTGAGGTTGTCTCTTGAGATCCTGGATGCCTCCTCCTCCCAGCTGCAGTTGCACCAATGACTGTTATGCATGAGATCATCCACATACTGAACACTTAGATGGTGCCCCCTTGCTGTTTTCCTTAGCTATTACAGGTGCCATCCACCTGCATCCATTGTGACAATTCCCTTGGTGTCCTCCTAGGCTGGGATCCCTTTTGAGAACCATGCTAAGCACTATTCATTTTATTTTATGTGAGTTGCTAATTGATGTTTTTTTAATAAATGTTTAATTAAACACCCACTACACTTAATCTATGCATTTAGCTCCTTTTGTCGTTTTGCTGTCTAGAGATCTCTTCAGTCTCTCAGAAGTGCTGCGTTAAGTGCTCTGGATTGGATTTCTCAGCGGTTAAAGCCATAGGATTTATCCTGAGGACTTGTACCACACTGTCCCGCTCCACCTTTGCACGATGGGGTTGATTTACTAAAGGCAAATTGACTCTGCACATTGCAATGTTCAGTTGCTCCAGAGCTTAGTAAATGAACAGAAGCTCTGCTGACTTCTATCATAAGCTCTGGAGCAACTGCACTTTGCAAACTGCACAGTCTATTTGCCATTAGTAAAGTGCCCCGTTTGTCTCAGCCCAGGCTGCGTCTATTGTGCCATATTAAAGTGGAAGTAAACCCCCCTATCGTTTTCAGCCAAGGAAGCTGCCATCTTTGCCTCTGCTTAGCCTTTAACTGCCACGGTGCTGCACATGTGATCCGTTATGACACCAGCCATTGGATGGTTTGACTGTTTGGTTGAGAGCACAGCCAATGTGCAGTTAGCATTCCCGGCATGCCTTTTTTTTTAAACTGTTAAATCGATGGGTTTACTTCCGCTTTAACTATTTTTCAACCAATGTACAGCACAGTAATGATCTCCCAGCTACTTATTTTTTATATAATCTTTATTTTTTAATAAGTACATTTTTTAGGTACTTCTTACATTAGGGCACAATTATTCCCACTGACACTAACGATGGGGCACCTATTCTTCCACCGACACCAATGATGGGGGACTATTCCTCCCAAAGACACCAATGATGGGGCACTATTTCTCCCACTGACATCAATGACGGGGCGCTATTCTTCCCACTGACACCAATGATAGGGCACTATTCCTCCCACTGACACCAATGATGGGGCACTATTCCTCCCACTGACACCAATGATGGGGCACTATTCCTCCCACTGATACCAATGATGGGGCACTATTCCTCCCACTGACACCAATGATGAGGCACTATTCCTCCAACTGATAGCAATGATGGGGCACTATTTCTCCCACTGACATCAATGATTGGTCACAATTCTTCCCACTGACACCAATGATGGGGCACTATTCCTCCCACTGACACCAATGATGGGGCACTATTCCTCCCACTGACACCAATGATGGGGCACTATTCCTCCCACTGACACCAATGATGGAGCACTATTCCTCCCACTGACACCAATGATGGAGCACTATTCCTCCCACTGACACCAATGACAGGGCACTATTCCTCCCACTGACACCAATGATGGGGCACTATTCCTCCCACTGACACCAATGATGGGGCACTATTCCTCCCACTGACACCAATGATGAGGCACTATTCCTCCAACTGATAGCAATGATGGGGCACTATTTCTCCCACTGACATCAATGATTGGTCACAATTCCTCCCACTGACACCAATGATGGGGCACTATTCCTCCCACTGACACCAATGATGGGGCACTATTCCTCCCAGTGACACCAACAATGGGGCACTATTCCTCCCACTGACACCAATGATGGGGCACTATTCCTCCCACTGACACCAATGATAGGGCACTATTACCCCCCCCCCCCCAATAGCAAAGATGCACTGTTTACTCCCACTGACGCAGGATCATTTCTACTCCCAATGGCCACCGTCCAGTCAACCCCCCCCCCCCCCCCCCCGTAAAGTCTGGAGGACAGTAAATAGAAAGTTTGGAGACCCCTACTTTATCTATTTTGGAATATATTTGAATGAAAGTTTTTGTGCCTGGAGCTGAACTTTAATACAGCTGGGTACAACATTGTTTAAAAGAAATGAGCCCAGATTTGGGCTTTACCTTCACTGCCCTTGGCGCGTGTCACTGTCTTATCCACAGGTAGCGCCCGTCACCAGGCTCTTACAGCAATTTCTAAATCAGCCTTTGTTCTGCTCAGTTCCAGCTTTGGCTGCACACAGATTGTTTAGTAACAGTCAGGAAATCTTGACAGACAGCAGGAGATGGGCACTCAGGCTCAGTGAGCCGCCTGTCACTAATATTAATGAGCCATGCAGGTGGCGGACTGTGACATGCCTGCTGTGGCTTTGTCACCTTTGAAAGCTAAAAAAACTTTATTTTGTCTGCCTTTAATGGCTTAGCCGAGATTCCACAGATACGGCGAGTATAGACAAGTTCCTCGCTGATTTGAGCACGGCAGACTTTTTATTTTCATTTTTTTTTATTTTTGCAATTAAATGTCTTGGAACGAGTACAGAAATGTACCGTGCTGATTTTCAGATTTCTTTGCCCCTTTTTTATTTATTTTTTATTTTATTTTGCACACACATACTAAAAAGGCAAATCTCAAACATTAGATATTTTCTGAAAGTAGAGACCCTGGAGAATAAAATGGTGGCAGATGCAATTTTTTTTAATGTTACAGAACATCTGCACTGCAAAGTTTACGTAAAAAAAAAAAAATACACTCAAATACATTTTAGTGCGCACAATACAATCCACATTTATTGTAGAATATAATAGATGAGGTAATGATAATAATGAGATTGTGTAAAGTAAATAGATACCTAGGTTTCATCTCAAAAATTGCAAAAAATCGATGGTACCCAAAATTAAACTCAAAACCAAAAATATAATATATTGCAGCTTCCCAATCATTAGATGTGGTGGCTGCATTTTTTAAATTTTTTTAGGCTTTTTCTCCCTCTGTTTTCACTAGACGTGCAATTTGTTTTTTGTTTTTTTTCGTTTTTCTTTTTATTTCGTTTTTTTCGAAAATCCGAAAAAAACAAATTAGAAACAACGAATGTACGAAGGAAGAAAATCCGAAAAACGAAAACAGGAACGAAAAAATTCGTACATTCGTAACTTTTTTTTTTGTTGGATTGGTAATTTTCCGTGTCCCTTACAATGGTGCTGCTTAATGTGCTTCGAATGGATTGAACAAAAAAATTCGTACATTCGTAAAAAAAATTTTTTTCGATTCGTAACTTTTTTTTCGATTCGTAACTTTTTTTTTCGATTCGTAACTTTTATTTTTTTGATTCGTAACTTTTTTTTTTTTTCGATTCGTAACTTTTTTTTTGATTCGTAACTTTTTTTTTTTTGATTCGTAATTTTCCATGTCTTTTACAATGGCGTTGCTTAACGTGCTTCGAATGGATTGAACAAAAATATTCGTACATTCGTAACTTTTTTTTTCGATTCGTAACTTTTTTTTTCGATTCGTAACTTTTTTTTTCGATTCGTAAATTATTAAAATGTAATAATAGCATACACATTACATAAAATTATGAATTATGCTCCGATTACGAATCTACGAATGTTACGAATGTACGAATAAATACGAATGCGTCCGAATTTCGAATAAACGAATAAACGAAAATTAAACTAACGAAAAAACGAATCAACGAAAAATAACTCTTACGAATGTACGAATCGTTACGAATACGAACGCCGACGACTTACGAATGTACGAATCGTTACGAATCAATGGAAACGAAAAAAAACGAAACGAAAATAAACTAATTTTTTTTCGGAAATAAAAAAAACTAAACGAAATTAACACATTTTTTTGTTGTGCACATGTCTAGTTTTCACCTGGTGATCTGGCCAGTAACACACCTCTTGTACGAGAGCGCCCCCACTCTGGATGAAAGAGCACAGGGGTCACCTTTGGATTGCAGCATTGTCAGTCTTTGTGGAGGGGAGTGTTAGATATACTAGCAGATTTAGATTGCAGAATTGTCACTGTCGTTACTTTCAGTGTTGGATGACGAATTTCCCCACAAATCACTAACCATATTTTCCTAGTATAGTGATTTCCTATAATCATCAGCTCCATCTGGTGGCCATAATGCAAAATATTCCTGATTGAGATATTTCAGGAAAAATATTGAGTTAAAGCCACCAAGATCGAGCTAACAATTATAAAAAAATAACCGTATTAAGCAAAATATGATCAGATTTCATGACGACTGGGTGAATGTGATATTCTAGACCTCTAGGTAATGTTGTGAAATGTGACAATCTTACCGGAACTACAAAGGATTAATTATAAAACGCTGAGCAAAGATGGAAGCATCGTATTAATGACGTGAGAAGATGACTACCAAAATCATATAGCCAATGTAGGATGGTACTGTCCTATCTCAGAAGAAATTCTGCAGAAGTCAAAAAGTAAACTTGCTGCACATAGGTGTTCAGGTCTGCAAATCTGCCCAGACATTTATGATAGAGTTCCACTCTTCCTAGGGGAAGCAAAACACAAGATGATACAAGAAAATAAGGGCTACACCTGGATGACATCACTTAAGGCCCCTTTCACACTTATACAACTTGTCCCACGATTTGGGACTGCAAAGTAGCATGACAAGTCGTTCCCCATGATTTCCAATGACAGCCATTCATATTAGTATGACTTCAAGTCATTCCGACTTCAAAGTAGTCCCTGCACTACTTTGGTCCGATTTTGATGGCACTTACACAGGCATTCATTGAAATCACGGCAACATCGCGGGAAAAATCGCGGCCGTGAATCACGTCAAAATCGTGGTAAAATCATGCGACTTTGAAGTCGCACAAGTGTGAAAGGGGCCTAAAGTAAAAAAAACATTATTGAACCAAGTAGACTCACTGTGAGTCCCTGTCTGTGACATGCCCCTCTTCAGCACTTTTCACCCCTATTCGCGGAGCGTGAACCATATGTAGCGCTGGTATTTTTAAGAACTAACGCTATAAATGGAAATTTAGTTTGTCTGAAGCTGTAGTTTAGCTCAGACTGATCATGTTGTAAATTCTGGTTCTGTTCCAGCTTGGCTGGTTGCGTGGTTTTCCCCTTGGCCTAGGGATGGCGCCCCATTATTCGGCCAAGGTTGGAAATTGAAACAAGTTGGGTGTATTGAGTGCCTTTCTGCCTGGAAACAGTCAGTGGGTGTGGTCTACCCACTGTGCATTCTGGGAGAGGGTACTTAAGTGACAGACCCCATGGCAGGGTGTGTTCCCGACCTGATGGCCCTCCTGGCCTAAGGTGTGCTGCTGCCTTCTAAATTGTCTTGGACCGGCTGGCCCGAGACTTCGTTACTGAAGGGTAGGCCCAGAAGTCTTGGGGCCTACCGATCCAGGGGTGGTCCTGCGCTGTCTTGCCTACGGGGAGAAGCCAAGCGACTGGAGGATCCAAGGGAGGACTTTTCAGAGAGAGGACCGAGCAACAAGGCCAGTACCTCTAGAAGAGCCTGGAGACTCAGTTGGAGGACGCATCCCGGGTCACCTGCCACGCAGTACCGCCAGTTCGGCTGAAAGAAACTGGTACTGTGTGATTGTTCTTTGGCATTGTAAAAAGTTGCTTGTTACCCAATCCTGTGGCAGAGGATTGTGTAACGGTTCTACTAATTCTTCAAGTCTGTGGCAGAGACTATGACCGAGCATCGCATCGGCTGCTAGGTCAGTGAGAGAAGCCTATCCGGTGGTTGCTGGATCCAGTTGTGGAGCTGTTGTCCTCTGAATCAAGAAGTATCCCTGACTCACAAATTAAAAGGTACCTGAATTCCCCTAAACCCTCCATCCCTCTATTGGAATGTCTTTTGTGAATAAAGCATTGGAAAAAGAGACTATGTGTCGGAGCTGAAATCTATGAGAAAAATCATTAATGGGACCTCTATGACAGGCATGGTGGAACAGTGAAGGAAAGGTAAGCCCAATCAAATACCAGCAGCTCCTTCGGGGGGTAAGTGCTACACATAACTATCTTCAAAACTAGGTTTATAAGGGCAAAATGCATCAGCTGCGGTTTTCAGGTGGGGACTCACAGAGTGCCTACGCCATGGCGACACCATCAGTGCGCAGCCCTTTGTTTCTTGTATTGATGTACCTAGCAATGATGGACTCTGATGGTTGGCACCTAGCTTCACCAGCAGCTAAATAAAAGACCCCCCCCCCCCCCCAGCTGCAGGAGGATTCAAACAAACCCAGCAGCTTCTAAGGTAGTACACCTGTAAAAAAAACCTTCCTGGTGCTTGCCAACCTCTGAAGGCCTTCATCCAGCTGGATGGGTCAAATACCTTTTCCATTGACAGCATTCATTGGCTCCTTCTGCCTGCAAAGAAACCAGAGCAAGTATCCCACACATCCGGAGGTGTGGAATATAAGCAGCAGTTGGCAAGCACTAAAGAGGCAGCTTCTCAACAAATGGTCTACCAAAAAAGATTACAGCTTGTAACTCTAGAAGTGAGCCTGTGTTGATAAGGCAACTATTTAAGGCAAAAACTTTAAGGCAAAAAACAGAACAATTCAGAAAAAAGTGCTTGATAATACATAAAAAAATAATAATAACTATAACCCGCCCCCCCCCAATCATTTTCTGTATCATAAAGGCGCAGTTGAAAATGAATTTCCGCACCCACACGCTTACTACGTTACTACTTATACGTCACTACATGCTAGTAACTTGACTTGCAATAAGGTACACACATAGACACTCATGACCAATTGCCCATCATGGTCATTATTTACAGTACCTCAAGGTCATAGCAACCCATTGAGAATCAGCAAGGCTTACATAGTTTTGACCTTGAGCGTATATCCTTACGCAAAGCATTAGTGCGAATATTGTGCCCTTCAGCATAAATATGATAATGGGTCTATTCATTCAGCGCTTTAAAGCATCACATGAGACCAATGACTGATGTATCTGACTCACCAAGAGTACCATTGAGCTGATGGGATGTCAAAGAAAAAGAGATGTTATATAGAAAAATATTTACCGATGGCAGAAGTCATTATTAGATAATGGCTACAGCAATAGGAAGTTGAATTACATACATTTACGTAACATTTTAGAGCAGCGGTAGTGAGGCTAGAGCCTGGTAAATTCTTACAAAACCTTCCATGTCCCAACAGTTTAAAATGCATACCCATACCGTACAAGTATGAGAATACAGAATGCAGTTTTAACATGTATTAAATAGTCCCTATAAAGCATTGACATCAATGGGATTGTGGCCCCAGAGAGAGAGACTCTCAATTCAACAGTGTCAGTAGGATAGTGGCCACCAGGAAGGATAAACTCCCCAAATTACGGGTGTCAGTGGGAAAGTGAATCCCAGGAAAAAATAATCCTTCAAATAATTGATGTTATTGGGATAGTGGCCCACAGGGAAGTATACCATATCACGTCATTGGTGTTAGTAGCTTCCAGAAGTGACTCCAGTTTCAATGGGATAGTGGCTTCAATAGGAGAATAGTCCCTCAATTCATTGGTGTCAGTGGCATAATGGCCACCAGGGAAGAATAACTCCCCAAACCATTGGTGTAATTTCGATAGTGGCTTTCAGAAGAAACTGCCCCCCCCCCCCCCCCAAAAAAATATTGGTTTCAGTGGGATAGTGGTCTCAAGAGGACAATAAGCACTCAATTCATTGTTGTCAGTGGGATAATCACCACCCAGGAAGAATAGCTCCCCGAGTCATTGGCGTCAGTGGGACAGTGAAACCCAGACTTGCAAATCAGCAAATCATTGGTGTCAGTGGGATAGTGGTCCCTGGGGAGAATAGCCTCTCAAATCATTGGTGTCAGTAGTATAGTGGCTTCTAGAAATAACTGCCCCCCCCCCCCCAAAATGATTGGTTTCAATGGAATAGAATCCTCAAAAGGAGAATAGTCCCTCAATTTATTGGCATCACTGGGATATGGCCACCAGGAAAGAATAGCTCCCCAAATCATTGTTGTCAGTGAGATAGTGAACTCCCATCCTGCAAATCCTTGGTGTTAGTAGGGTAGCAGCCACTAAGGAAGAATAGCTCCCCCAATTTATTGGTGTCAATGGGATAATGAACCCCAGGAAAAAATAGTCCCCCAAATCACTGGTGTCAGTGGGATAGAGGCATCCATGGAAAAATAGCCCCTCAAATCATTGGTGTTAGTAGAACAAGTGAGTCCCAGGGGAGAAAACTCCCACCCCTAAATCATTAATGTGAGGAGAGTGGCCACAGGGAAGAATAGCTCCCCAAATCATTGGTGTCAGTGGGATAGTGAACCCCAGAAAACAAATCCCTCAAACCATTAGCGTCAGTGGGACAGTGAACCCCAGAAAATGAATAGTCCTTCAAATCAGTGGGATGGTGGTCCCCAAAACAGAATAGACTCTTAGATTATTGGTGTCAGTGGAATAGTGGACCCCCCCTCCAAACCATTTATGTTAATGGTGGTACTTAGCTTACCTTAGGATAGAAGGCAGTGCTGCCTGCAGATGAAGCCCACCAATGCCTCTGCTAATGATGTCTTTCTGTGTGCAGGTGCACCAGCTAAGCACCAGACCCACAAGAATTAACATTTATGATGTGGCAAATTATGAAATCTCCAAATGCAGCGCACATTCTCTTCTTCTTTAATGGAATAATAATGAAGCTGCTTTGCTGGTGATACTGATGGAGTTATTGCAAACTAATTTTCAAATGCTTTTTTTTCTATATCAAGAATAATAATATTATGCTTTTTTTTTTTTTATTTGGGCAAGTTACCACAACACCATTATCCCGGAGTTTTTAAGATCAAAGATACAACTATGTTGGTGTCCCTTGTCATTGTATTTTTTAAAATGTAACTGCCGACTCCCAAACTGTCATTTGAAGTAAAACACATAGCCAAGTATTATTCTACATGATTGTTTTATTGTGTATTAAAAAAAAAGAAAACAAATACAATTAGACATGCTATCTGCCAATAGAACTTCACCAAAAAAATGCATTCTATGCATCAAAAAATTTAGAAAATATACCAAATCAAATCATTATTCAACCAGAAAAATAATGTCAAAGCAATAACTCCAAGGCCAATAATAAATAACACGTTATTTCCTCCGATTCTGCAACATGGCTGGTTGACGAACCGCCATTCAGAAATGAACTGAAAAGTGCGAAATGAAAAGTGCGAAATGAAAAGCACGAATCAACACTCACCAAACTTCTACTAACACAAAATTAGCAGAAGGAGCCCAAAGGGTGGCGCTAAAGAGCTGAAAAACAACGTAGTACGTCACTACGTATGTAATTGTTGGCCAACAATTGTGTGGTCGTGTGTATGCAAGTTTGGGCCAACGCCCTTCAGACAAAATTCCACGGTTTTGTTGGCCAACAATCCGATCGTGTGTACGAGGCTCCAGAGTCCAGTTGCAGTAATAGAACTGTATTGAAGTTCAAGTTAAAAAACAGAGCTACCAAATGGGAGACAACCCAACCGGGTATACTCACAGTATGTTGCAACCAAGAGTATAACAGTTGGTCTCGGGTGCATCAACATCATCTGTATTCATGGGCGGAATGCGATTGGTTGGTCCGTGCCCAAAAGGGGAGGCTTCAGGAAGGATGGCATGTCCCTGCTCATCCCCCACTCATCTGGAACCTCCCCTTGCCGCTAATCACTGTCCCTAACAGGCAGGTGACCTGTCCCTACATTACCCTCATGCAAAATGTGCACCAAGCCTGGGAGCCAGGGTCTTAAATAGTAGACATGTGCAATTCGTTTTTTTTCGTTTTCTTTCGTTATTTTCGTTCGTTCGTGTTCGTACGAATGAACGAATCGTTCGAATCGTACGAATCCGAATAACGAATCGTTCGAATCGTACGAATCCAATTAACAAATCATTCGAATCGAACGAATCCGAAAAACAACGAAAATCCGAAAAAAATAATTAGAAACAACGAATGTACTAATGAAGAAAATCCGAAAAACGAAAACAAACGAAAAAATTCGTACATTCGTAACTTTTTTTTTTTTGTTGAATTGGTAATTTTCCGTGTCCCTTACAATGGTGCTGCTAAAGTACTTCGAATGGATTGAACAAAAAAATTCGTACATTCGTAACTTTTTTTTCGATTCGTAACTTTTTTTTTTTTTCGATTCGTAATTTTCCGCGTCTCTATTGAACAAAAAAATTCGTACATTCGTAACTTTTTTTTTTCGATTCGTAACTTTTTTTTTTCGATTCGTAACTTTTTTTTTTTTTCGATTCGTAATTTTCCGCGTCTCTATTGAACAAAAAAATTTGTACATTCGTAACTTATTTTTTTTCGATTCGTAACTTTTTTTTTTCGATTCGTAACTTTTTTTTTTTCGATTTGTAAATTATTAAAATGTAATAATAGCATACACATTACATAAAATTATGAATTATGCTCCGATTACGAATCTACGAATGTTACGAATGTACGAATAAATACGAATGCGTCCGAAAATTAAACCGAAAAACGAATCAATGAAAAAATAACTCTTACCAATGTACGAATCGTTACGAATAAGAACACCGACGACTTACGAATGTACGAATCGTTACGAATCCGAACACCAACGGAAACGAAAAAAACGAAATGAAAAAAAACTAATTTTTTTCGGAAACGAAAAAAAACGAAACGAAAATAAACACATTTTTTTGTTGTGCACATGTCTATTAAATAGACTCTTGCTGACCCAAGATGGCCACCAGAGTCCCATGGGCTGGCAGCAACCAATTAAAAAGCTGCCCCAGTGACCCAGGAAACCATAGAGGAACTATGTTCCTCTTGACTTCCTCCCCCTCTTCAATGTCGCTGCTCTTGAGCACCACCTGTAGTGGAGAAAGAAGACTACACCTGCAACAAGTGAGTATAAAATCTAACTTTTTTCTTTATGGGTAACTTTTTTAACTACTATCAGCAGGCAATTTACACAGGGTGAGGGGGCTTGGATATGTGCAAACCTGACATTGTACTGCAAGATCTGTGTTAATAAATATACCTCGGGGACTGTGACAACTAATACATTTGCTTCCTTTTTTTATTGCAAAGAAAGGTGAAAAAAATTGTTTTTATTTAGTGATTTCAGAAACTCCACTTAAAAAGATGCTTGTTTTTTTTATTTTTTATTATGGAACAATATGGAAAAAAGGAAGAATATTTCATGAATGTGTAAGAACACAGTGACACAGCAATGACACGGCAAATGGGAGCCCCAGACTCGCTGACAAAAAGGCTGACTTATGAAGAAGAAGAAAGCCAGAAACAGCATTTCAAGCTGCTCAAAGAAAAACGTTCCTACTAATTGGCCATCAAACCATTTTCAGGCTGTCTCACGAAGCGACACTGATCCTTGTCACGCTGAGCTTACAAAAAAGATACGGGGACGTGTTTACTATAATTAGAAGCCCAAGATGATCTGCCACGGGTTTTCTGTACCACGCAGGAAACACGTGCGCGGAACCTAATTGTTAAAGTTAAAGTAAATAAACTTGGAATGAGTCAGCCTTCGCAAACCTGATACTGTATGTAAAGCACAACTATAGTTTCATTTTTAAAATATCACCCTGAATTAAAAAAAAAAAAAAACATTGCAGGCTACAATACTTACCTTCATTCTGGAGCTTCCCCACCGCAGTACCTTTTTTTTTTTTACCACAAGAAGTCCTCAGTCATCTAGGTTGAATGGCACCCATCATTACTCAAACCTTAAAGGGTAACTCCACTTTTGTGGGGGAAAAAAAAATAGCGAATAAAGAAAAAATGATTTAACGTATACAATTGCGCCACGTCTTTGTAATATTGTAATTGAATACAGTAAAACCTTGAAATGCGAGCATAATTAGTTCCAGAAGCATGTAATCCAAAGCACTTCCAATCAATCCAAAGCGAATTTCCCCATAAGAAATAATGGAAGCTCAAATGATTCGTTCCACAACCATTTATTCATAAATCCTTTCATTTATAGTCCATATAAAAATATTATAGCACTGTGATAGGTTGTGTAACCATAAAATGTCCATCCACAAATGGAAGCCTCCACAAGGGGATTAGAAGCAAAATCCAGCAGGAGCTACAGAGTATAAAAGAGAAGAGAGGCGCCTCTAAGTGTAGCAATACGGTTACATTTAATGAAGGTACAACATTTAGCAACTCACATGGTTGATGATTAAAACAGACACATCTAAGTATGCAGGCATCCGGGTAAAGCTGTCCACATAGACCATCCTCCGCACCGCCGGCTCTCACCGCTGTAACTCTGCAATCATGACCGGGAAGACTACCCTGCAGTAGAGTGATCTGAAAGCGAAGCTTGAAGCACTCGTGGAGCGCAGTGTGGAAGGGATGGCGTCAATGGCGGTGCGGAGGAGGGTCTATGTGGACAGCTTTACCCGGGATGCCTACATACTTAGATGTGTGTCAGAGAAATATCACGCTTCAGCGCCGGGTTCCTAGGGTACGCACGCGCGGCAGAGCTGTTCAGCCGCGCACACAGGTACGCGGGGCAGCGGGTGCGCATGCGCGGGTTCACGGCGCTCGGGTATGTGTTCTAGCCCACAGCCACTTTGCCATCATACACAGTCACTTTGCCATAATACACAGTCACTTTGCCATCATACACAGCCACTTTGCCATAATACACAGCCACTTTGCCATCATACACAGCCACTTTGCCATAATGCACAGCCACTTTGCCATCATACACAGCCACTTTGCCATCATACACAGCCACTTTGCCATAATACACAGCCACTTTGCCATCATACACAGCCACTTTGCCATAATGCACAGCCACTTTGCCATCATACACAGCCACTTTGCCATAATACACAGTCACTTTGCCATCATACACAGCCACTTTGCCATAATGCACAGCCACTTTGCCATCATACACAGCCACTTTGCCATAATGCACAGCCACTTTGCCATCATACACAGCCACTTTGCCATAATACACAGTCACTTTGCCATCATACACAGCCACTTTGCCATAATGCACAGCCACTTTGCCATCATACACAGCCACTTTGCCATAATACACAGTCACTTTGCCATAATACACAGCCACTTTGCCATAATACACAGTCACTTTGCCATAATACACAGCCACTTTGCCATAAAGCTGTCCCTGCAAAGAAGGCTTTTGCAAAGAAGCTGCCACTGTGCCCCCCCCACCCCCCCCCACCCCTGCACTTACCTTGTCTCGGGTGATGGCGGCATCGGTGTCCTCCATTTCCTCTCCTGCCCGCTCCTCCTCTCATCCTCTCATCCCCTGCTATGATTGGACGCCTGATAGGCGCCCAATCACAGCGCCTGTCGTTTCAGCCAATCAGGGCACAGGTAACACAGACCTGTGCTCCTGATTGGCTAAGGGGCCGTACAATGTTAGCAAACCGAATTCCTTCGGTTTGTTAACACTGCTGCTGAGTGACAAGGAACGCACAGCGCTAATCAGGTGTTTCCAAAAAGCACCCCCACCGCTGTAATTCAGGTGCCCGGTGACCGAAAAGGGGCCGGACACCTGAATAGGGGGTGTCAGCAGCGACCATTGATAGATTCATGCAATGCATGAATCTATCTATGGAGTATAGTGAGTGACAGGAGAGGGGGGGCGGCGCTCCTGCGCCCTTTATGGACGCACCGCCGCTGTACAGATTACAGTACTGTATACAAAAAATACACATCCCCTTTATCCCTAGTGGTCTGCCCAGTGCCCTGCATGTCATTTTCTATAATAAATAGATTTTTTTTCTGCCTGGAAACTGGAGATTGTCCATAGCAACCAAAAAGTGTCCCTTTATGTCAAAAGTGGTTTTAGACCAGCTAGAAAACACAGATAATAAATTAGAATCACAATTTATCATCAAACACTAAATCTAATGACAGTGACAATTCTGCAACTGAGCAAATTTCAGTGTTTTTGATTTGATTACATTATTGAATAATTTTTATATATATTTTTATTATATTATAATTTATGATTTTGTGTTTTCAAACTTTATCATACCCGGGATGTCTACTAGACTCTGGTTTGGACAGATTTAAGTGAGTTATTCCTAAGAATTGCATGCCTACAATATAAAAACGCCAAATTTCTATGCAAAATAATTGTACCGCTTTCAGCACAAAATTCCAGACATAATCATACCGCCAGGGAGGTTAAAAATACACTTTTATTACAGAAACCTTCTACAAAGCACACAGAATGTGCCGAGACTCAGTGAAATTTCATCCTTTTCATATTACTTTTCAGCATCAACACATGCAGAGTAATTGCATGTAATCATTAAAACATTTATTACTTAGCATTTACAAGGGAAAAAAACATTTAAGTCATCATAAATCAAACAGATTATTTTTCTGTAAAGTGATAATATGTATAGTAAAACTGTAGAAATGGTATGAAAGAAGCATAGTAAAGTCTGGATATTTTACTCCAGGACCCTCAGATGTTAAAGGGCTTTTTGGAGTGGGAAGGTTAATGCATTTTAGAAGTTACATTTCATTCTGACCAGTGAGCCAATTTCGTTTGGTCACCGAGACCTTGCTGGATTTCTGCTCTAATATATCCCTTCTCAGACATTCCTAGCCAAGGATGGAAAACTCTTAATTTGTAGAAGTCTTGTTGTTGATGTTTGTGCTGATTCTGGCATTTCATAGATTACTAGCAGGATTTAAAAAATGAAATAAGTTTTGGGATATTTGGTACTAAGTTATTGATTTAACCACTTCAGCCCTGGAAGATTTCCCCCCTTAATGACCAGGCCATTTTTTGCGATACTGCACTGCGTCGCTTTAATTGACAATTGCGCGGTCGTGTGACGCTGTACCAAAATAAAAAAAATTACATCCTTTTCTTTCCCCACAGATAGAGATTTCTTTTGGCGGTATTTGATCACCTCTGCAGCTTTTATTTTTTGCACTATAAACAAAAAAAAAGAGCCACAGATTCGGAAAAAAAAAAAAAATATTTTTTACTTTTTGCTATAATAAATATCCAAAAAAAAATTCTTACAAAAAACAACAAATCAGTTTAGGTCAATATGTATTCTTCTACATATTTTTGGTAAAAAAAATCGCAATAAGCGTATATTGATTGGTTTGCGCAAAAGTTATAGCGTCTACAAAATAGAGGATAGATTTATGGCATTTTTATTATAAATTATTTTTTTTTTTACTCGTAATGACGGTGATCATCGATTTTTAGTGGGACTGCGACATTGCGGGGGATATGATATATACAGTATCTCACAAAAGTGAGTACACCCCTCACATTTTAGTAAATATTTTATTCTATTCTATCTTTTCATGTGACAACACTGAGGAAATTACACTTTGCTACAATGTAAAGTAGTGAGTGTACAGTTTGTATAACAGTGTAAATTTGCTGCCCCCTCAAAATAACTCAACACACAGCCATCAATGTCTAAACCGCTGGCAACAAAAGTGAGTACACCCCTAATGTCCTGTACACTAGACCGGACTTTCCAGCAGACTAGGTCCAACGGACTTCCCGCCGGAGTTCCGGCGGACTTCCAAATGAATGGAGTTGCCCACACACGGACCAAAGTTCGTTCATTTTGAACGTGATGAGTTACGACGGGACTAGGAAAGGGAGTCAATCTCGCCACTTTTATCAGCGAGATTGACACCTTGCGAGCCCCGTCGCATGGTATGGATTTTAAGGGGAAGCCCCTGCGCCGAAAAAACAGCGCGGGGGTCCCCCCAAAATCGATACCAGACCCTTATCCGAGCACGCAGCCCAGCCGGTCAGGAAAGGGGGTGGGGACGAGCAAGTGCCCCCCCGCCTGAACCATACCAGGCCGCATGCCCTCAATATGGGGCGTGGGTGCTTTGGGGAAGGGGGGCGCCCTGTGGGCCCCCCACCCCAAAGCACCTTGTCCCCATGTTGAAGAGGACAAGGGCCTCTTCCCGACAACCCTGGCTCTTGGTTGTCGGGGTCTGCGGGCGGGGGGCTTATTGGAATCCGGGAGCCCCCTTTAACAAGAGGGCCCCCAGATCCCGGCCCCCCACCCTATGTGAATAAGTATGGGGTACATGGTACCCCTACCCATTCACCTGGGGGAAAGAAAGTCAATAAAAAACACACTGGACAGGTTTATTAGGCAGCCCCGGGGTCTCTTCCGACTTCTCTGCACTTTCTGGCCTCTTCTCCCACTCTCCGGTTCTTCTGCCAGGCTCTCCGCTATCTTCTTCCAGCTCGTTTACTAGCGTTGGCTCCGACATCACCCAGTGACCCCTCCCCTTATGCCTATATAAGTCTTTACGCAGCGTGTCCACAGCATTACAGCGGGAGAGAGCGTCATGTCAACATCGGAAGAAGAGAAGAAGGAAGAAGAAGAAGAAGATGGCGGCAACGACGGCGATGGTGACGACGACGAAGGAGAAGACCGGCCAACGCTAGTAAAAGAGCTGGAAGAAGATAGCGGAGGAGCCCGGCAGAAGAACCGGAGAGTGGGAGAAGAGGCCGGAGCTGCCTAATAAACTACTTAAAAACCTGTCTAGTGTGTTTTTTTTTATTGACTTTCTTTCCCCCGGGTGAATGGGTAGGGGTACAATGTACCCCATACTTATTCACATAGGGTGGGGGGCCGGGATCTGGGAGCCCTCTTGTTAAAGGGGGCTCCCAGATTCCAATAAGCCCCCCACCCGCAGACCCCGACAACCAACGGCCAGGGTTGTCAGGAAGAGGCCCTTGTCCTCATCAACATGGGGACAAGGTGCTTTTCTGGTGGGGGGCCCGCAGGGCACTCCCCTTCCCCAAAGCACCCACCCCCCATGTTGAGGGAATGCGGCCTGGTAAGGTTCAGGAGGGGGTGCACTCGCTCGTCCCCACCCCTTTCCTGACTGGCCATGCTGCGTGCTCGGATAAGGGGCTAGTATCAATTTTGGTTGGCCCCCCACGTCGTTTTTTTGGCGTAGGGGCTTCCCCTTAAAATCCATACCAGACCAAAGGGCCTGGTATGCCCTTGGAGGGGCATTCCCTCTCGCGCGCGCTGCGATAGAAAAATGTGTTATTCCTATTGCAGCCAGCGTGAGATGTACAGTACCCTGTCGCCGAGAACCAGCGTGATAGGATCGCGCTGGAAACATTCTCGCGGGCAGGTGCTGTAGCTGCCCTTGCGTCGTATTTGGTCCGTCGGACCAGCATACAGACAAACGGTTTTCCCGCCAGGAACTGGGTCCGGCGGGAAAATTTAAAACATGTTCTATTTCTAAAGTCTGTCGGATTTTTGCCATGCAAAGGTCCGATGGAGCCCACACACGATTGAATTGTCAGACAGATTCGTTCCGTTGGACCTTTGCTGTCAAAAAGTCCGGTCGTGTGTACGATAAGTGAAAATGGCTAAATTGGGCCAAAAGTGTCAATATTTTGTGTGGCCACCATTATTTTCCAGCACTTGCAATCCACTCATGCATTACCCCACAACCACACATCAGACACATGATTAGAGTAGCTTGCCACCACCTTGAAATTTATCGGCGCACCGGTCTACTAAGCAGCCATACAATCTATTTTTTCCACTGCAGCTGGTGCTCATCCGCAGCGGCAATGCAGATGGAGAAGGAAGTCAATGGTGCCGATTGGATGCTGGCACACCATGTGACTTTGGCAGCCATCTTGGATCAGGCAGGGTCTATTGCATTTTGCTAGTGGCCACCAGTCTGACAGGGGAGTAGGAAAAGTGCAGGAAAATTCCAGCCTCCCTGGAAGCCTCCCCATTTTGGTATTAACCGGCCAGTCTGCACCCCGCTCCTTGTGGCAGATGCTGTTGGCATCTACAGGTCTCCAGACAACTGTCACCTCGCTGTTACTGTCTGTAAGTAGCTCCGGCTTGGTTGCCTTCTTGCTGGACCTATTTGTGTGTTGTTGAACCTTCTACAATATAGTATTTTTTTGGCTGAGCTTATACTCTATGTACTTACTGCCCACCGCACCACGCTGCACCTACCCACACATCCAGTCCCCTGTCTGGCAGATCTGCTGGCCTACATACATTGACGCTTATTCTGCATGCAATCTGCAAACACACACAGAAAATGCATACAGGTTCACAAGGAGCTTAGACAGAGCATACAGACACTGGTAAAACAATGTAAAACAATCTCTCTAGAAATATGAGTCTATTGCCGCATACACAAGATCGGAAATTCCGCCAGCAAAAGTCCAATGAGAGCTTTTGGTTGGAAAATGCGACCGTGTGTATGCTCCATCGGACTTTTGCTGGCGGAATTCCAGCCAGCAAAAGATTGAGAGCAGGTTTTCAATTTTTCGGTCGTAAAAAGTTTTGATCGGAAATTCCGATCGTCTGTACCAATTCCGACGCGCAAAATTCCTACGCATGCTCGGCTAAAATTTGACGCATGCTCGGAAACATTAAACGTAATTTTCTGGGCTCGTCGTAGTGTTGTACGTCACCGCGTTCTTGACAGTCGAAACTTCAGAGAACTTTTGTGTGACCGTGTGTATGCAAGCCAAGCTTGAGCGGAATTCCGTCGGAAAAAACATCCGAGATTTTTCCAACGGAAAATCCGCTCGTGTGTACGCGGCATTAGTTTAGTACACAGAAGCCAGTTATTCATTTTAAACAATATAAAAATACCAATGCGCAAACCACTATAAAAATTAATGAATAGCTGCCAACATCACAAGGTGCTCTCACACTACATCTCTAGTTATGGAGTGCTGCTAACATGTTTTTATATTTTTTATGGGGAATGAAGACAGGCTGTGGTAGCCAGCATCCCGGATTGTCCGTGTGTGTGATTAAAGGAGCAAGTCTCAAGCATTGTACTGTGATCTCTATGAGTGGTAAAAAAAAAAAATACTTCTAAAGTGTTACATTTACATATTACTGAGCATGTGGTTTGGAAATGTTTGCAGCAACTGTACCTGAATACAAACATAAAGCCCCTGGGCAGGAAGCCTATGTACTCTTCAGGCACATGTTCTAATTTCAAACCAAGTTACACATCCTGCAGGAATAAATAAATGTATTAGTTTTTCAGCTGGTGAATGCAGCATGATTCTTCCATTAGTTTGTGGCTCGGGCCTGGCATCGCAGCTGCTGCTCTTTAGAAAAAAATAAAAAAAATATATATATATATATATATATATATATATATTATATATATATATATCTCTGAGATCAGAAGGAAGACAGCATTAATCAGAAAGTGAGAAGAGTGGGAATTGATGCCCTGAGCTGTCTGTTCCATCATATTCTGAATTATCTGTCTCTGTGATCTGCAATAAATGTAGGGCAGGTAAGAGACTTAAAGTGAATCTAAACTGTATCTGAGCACCTCAAACTGAAAATGATATTGAATTATAGACATGTGCACAACAAAAAAATTAGTTTATTTTCGTTTCGTTTTTTTCGTTTCCGTTGATTCCTAACGATTCGTAAATTCGTAAGTCGGCGGCGTTCGTTCTCGTAACGATTCGTAAATTCGTAAGTTGTCGGTGTTCGTATTCGTAACGATTCGTATTTTCGTAAGAGTTATTTTTTCGTTGATTCGTTTTTCCGTTAGTTAAATTTTAGTTTATTTGTTTATTCGAAATTCGGACGCATTCGTATTTATTTGTACTTTCGTAACATTCGTAACATTCGTAGATTCGTAATCGGAGCATAATTCATAATTTTATGTAATGTGTATGCTATTATTACATTTTAAGAGACACGGAAAATTACGAATCAAAAAAAAAATTACGAATGTACGAATTTTTTTGTTCAATCCATTCGAAGCACGTTAAGCAGCGCCATTGTAAGAGACACGGAAAATTACGAATCGCAAAAAAAAAAAAAGTTACGAACGTACAAATTTTTTCATTCAATCCATTCAAAGCACGTTAAGCAGCGCCATTGTAAGAGACACGGAAAATTACGAATTGAAAAAAATAAGTTACGAATGTACGAATTTTTTTGTTCAATCCATTCGAGGCACGTTAAGCAGCGCCATTGTAAGAGACACGATAAATTACGAATCGGAAAAAAAAAATAAAAAGTTACGAATGTACGAATTTTTTTCGTTCAATCCATTCGAGGCACGTTAAGCAGCACCATTGTAAGGGACACGGAAAATTACCAATTCAACAAAAAAAAAAAAAGTTTATTTTATTACGAATTACGAATTGAAAAAAAAAAAAGTTACAAATGTACGAATTTTTTCGTTCATTTTGATTTTCGTTGTTCCTGCTTTCGTTTTTCGGATTTTCTTCTTTCGTAGATTCGTTGTTTCTAATTATTTTTTTTCGGTTTTTCGTTGTTTTTCGGATTCGTTCGATTCGAACGATTCGTTATTTTTTAAAATTTTAGCGAATCGTTCGTTCATTCGTACGATAACGAATGAACGAATATAACGAAAAAAAACAAAAAACAAAAAAAAACGAAACGAATTGCACATGTCTATTGAATTATTTATTAATATTCAAAGCAAACTCAGCACAGCCATCCATGTGTCCATTCTTTATTTTATTGAGAAATCACCCCCTAGCATTTTTAGCCGTGGCCATCTTGAGTAAGGGTAGATGATTCTCATGTAACATGTACTTCCTAGAGTCCATTTGCCCTTAGGACAGACGTACAGGCAGGAGGGCGTGCTTAATTGAGAAAGCTCCTCCTCCTCTCCTCCAGATTAAAGGAAAAAAAATAGCCCATGAACACTCCTGGGATGTATGACATCAGCGATTGATTGTTTTTGTCCATTCAGGGCTTTCTAAACTGGGTGTTTGAGTTCTCCCACCTGTCTTTGGAAGAAGTTTCCAGAATATAGGGCAGAGTGATGCAGATGACCAGAATACATATTTATTTTGCCCCAGCCAATCCCTGAAAGGAAATGTCCAGAAGGTGGCTGGGAAGGTGATAATTGTTTGGGAAACTCTGGGTGAAGGCATAGCTCCCAACTGTCCCTGATTTCGAGGGACTGTCCCTGATTTGGAGCAATGTCCCTCTTTCCTCCTCATTTGTCCCTCATTTTGGTCTGATCTATATAGTTGTATATAAAATGCACTTTTTATCTTTCAAAAAGTGTTTCCCAGTGCTAAACCTTTCATCCAATTTCTAAATTGCTGCATTTGTACATTTTAAAAGCCAATATAAAGGAATAGTAGTGGTTAAAAAAGGTCCTTGTAGGTTTAATGAATTTTTTTTTGGCTCATTCTCCTTTGAGGGGGTGTGCCAGGGGGTGTGTCCTATGCCTACATACATTTGCAAATAGATGTTCCCATCTTAAAATGTTGGGGGGTATGGTGAAGGTCTTTCTTCTTCAGAGAGAGTTCCAATCTCCTAGGGGGCTACTAACCATAGGAGAGATTTTCTGTAACAGGGGATTGCAGTCTGGGTCTCAGCAGGAGCTGAGTTGAGGGCCCAGCGAAGACTGCTAAAGCACTGTTCTGAAGTTAGTTAGGCAGGGTCAACAGGCCATTTTCTGTACTTTTTGCACATTCTGTAAATTTTGCAGGTGCAGTTGTACTCATTTTCCCCAGAGCTTAATGAATGTGGTAAAGCTCTGCTGATTTCCATCATCCAGTCTTGTGGCAGCAAAAATGTTTTTTTTTTAATTATCCTTTCACCTGATTGGGTATTCTTTACAAAGTGAAGCTTCACCACATTCACTAAGCTCTGGGGAAAATTAGTGCAAATGCACTTGCAAAGTAATCAACTCCAATTAACTCGTTAATCAACTCCAATGTTATTTCCAAAGTCATTTAACCACTTGCCGACCACATATACATCGGCAGAATGGCACAGCTGGGCAAAGTAACGTACCCGTACGTTACTTTGAAGTTCCCGCCGTGCACGCGCCGCCGGCCGCGAGCTCCGTGACCATGCCCGCGGGACCTGCAGACTCGATCGCCGCTGGGATACCCGCGATCGAGTCATGGAGCTGAAGAACGGGGAGATGCCGATGTAAACAGCATCTCCCCGTTCTGCCTAGTGACAGGACACTGATCGTCTGCTCCCTGTCATTGGGAGCAGCGAGCAGTGTCGTGTCACTGCTAGCCCATCCCCCAGACAGTTAGAATCACTGCCCAGGACACACTTAACCCCTTCCCGCCACCTAGTGGTTAACCCCTTCACCGCCAGTGACATTTTTACAGTAATCAATGCAATTTTATAGCATTGATCGCTGTATTAATGCCAATGGTTCCAAAAATGTGTCAAATAATGTCACAGTCCCAATAAAAAATCACTGATCGCCGCCATTACTAGTAAAAAAAAAAAAAAATTATTAATAAAAATGCCATACAACTATCCCCTATTTTGTAGACGCTAAAACTTTTGCGCAAACCATTCAATAAACGCTTATTGCGATTTTTTTTTACCAAAGATATGTAGAAGAATACGTATCGGCCTAAACTGAGGAAAAATATTTTTTTTATATATATTTTTGGGGGATATTTACCGTATATACTCGAGTATAAGCCGAAATTTTCAGCCCTTTTTTTAGGGCTGAAAGTCCCCTTCTCGGCTTATACTCGAGTCAGTGCGGTCTGCCTACATGAACAGCTTGTCATGTAGACAGACGGCACTGTTCAAAAGCCGCGCCGCCTCCTCCCCCCCCGTCCGTGATAGGCGGACACTAATTTTCCCAGCAGCGCAGTGTTCCGCCTATCACCGATGTTCTCTCATTCTCATCTCATGGACGAGGATGAGAGAATATGCACATGACTGCTGGGAAAACCGAGTGTTCCTCCTATCACGGACGAGGAGGAGGAGGAGGCGCGGCTTTCAAACCTGCAATGGCGCCTCGCGCCTCAGCGTGTACGCTGATCGGCAGGACAACCAAGGGATACCGCACACCGGACACCGGACACCGCACACCGGACACCGGGCAGCGGCCCCCGAGGGACACCGGACAGCGGCCCCCGAGGGACACGGGACAGCGGATCGATCGGCACAGGTAGGCTGCACTGGGGACACGGGGGGGTTGTATAGGACACAGGGGACATGTAGATGGGCATTTGGTGACACACTTTTCCACTTACAGTAGCTGCTCCATTTCCCCCCCTCGGCTTATACACGGGTCATTAACTTTTCCCATTTTTTTTGTGGTAAATCAGGGGCCTCGGCTTATACTCGGGACGGCCTATACTCGAGTATATACGGTATTATAGCAAAAATTCAAAAATAATGCATTTTTTTTTCAAAATTGTCACTCTTTTTTTGTTTATAGCGCAAAAAATAAAAACTGAAATACCACCAAAAGAAAGCTCTATTTGTGGGAAAAAAAGGACGCCAATTTTGTTTGGGCGCAACGTCGCACGACCGCGCAATTGTCAGTTAAAGCGACGCAGTGCCGAATCGCAAAAAGTGCTCTGGTCAGGAAGGGGGTAAATCCTTCCGGGGCTGAAGTGGTTAAACCTGCAGTTTTCATTAAAATAATAGGGCAGGGAAAGATAGAGCCAAGCAGGCATTTGCCAGCGTGGTGCTATCTTTCCCTGCTCTCTTGTTAGATTGTTGATCCCCAGCCTACAAGCATCGAATTGTGTTAGCCATACTTTTGGATATTGATTCCCATACCTCCGGGAAAACTGACTCTTTTACTGAGCTAATTATTTTTATCTTTATTATATTGTATGATTATGGGACTAGCACAGAGATAGGGCTGTATATATATTGTGTTTTGTGTTCATTAAAAAAATGTCTGAGGATCCTGCCATGAAGGTCTTTGCTTAGTTTCTTCCTGTAATACCTAGACACCTAGACAGGACGTGGCTGCAAAGAGGCTGCAGGAGATTAGCAGCACTGAAATGCAACACAGGATGTAAAAAGGGAAATCAAGTACTTTATTAAACTGGCAGTTGTTTATGATACACAGTGCTTTAGCGAGCTTAATGTCACGCAGTGAGGGTCAATCTTCAGATTACCGCCACCAAGTTTTGGGACTTATCAAAATCTGCTTTTTTTTTCCTGTTTGCTGCATTACATTCACTTGAGACTCAATCAGTTGCTTTGAAAGACATCAAGCAGATAACAAAAGCCCCAACGTTGTGTAGAATATCAGGATTTATTGAATAAAAAGGATTTATGCACTTGCATGTATAATTAGTAAGTAAAAGCCTGAAAATGGAGAGGATCCAGAGAATACCTCCAGGGATCAATTCCTGCAGTGAGGAGTCCTGGTACAAAGCGGGGCACCTGGGGCAAGGCCGTCTTTAATACTGATTGGACCCTGGGCCAAAAATTTATTGGGCCCTCCCCTTCATGCAGTTTTGCTCTCCACCTGCTTTGAGGCATACAATAAATAGCAGCTAGATTCAAAATCCGTTACTGAATAAGATCAGGCAGCGATTGCGATTGGTTGCCAGAGGTTACAGTGTATCAATACTGCTCACTGATTGGTTGCTAGAGGTTACTGCACATCATTACTGCTTACTGATTGGTTGCTAGAGGTTACAGCACATCATGTCCTCACTGCCTGCACACCATGGACTGAGGAGGTGAGGGGACCCATTAATAGACAGAAAACTCCTAAGGATCCTAGGACTCCTGGGATCAGTGGCAGTGCTGGGGGGGGGGGGAGGAGTGGGTGTGATCAATTTCCAACATGCCCCTTTATCTCCCCAGTGGGCAGCATTCCGTATAGGTGATGGTGGATATGACCTCAGGGGACATGATATACATATGAATACTGCCTCTATTTACATATGAATGCTGGCGGTCCGCCGCTATTTACAATGTTGGTATTTACATGTAAACACAGGGTCTGCAGGTGAGTCATCTGTACACAACAATAGGGCAGCATTAGTAACAGAACTTCACACTGAGATATCAGGACACATCACTGGACTAAAACCTCAAGGGACTCCTGCAGTGCCCAATGGGCGGAGTGTGAGGAGCGCTGGAGCTGAGAGGAACAGTGGTGGAGGTTGTACAGTGGACGCCCATGCCAAGGGGCATGCCAGGAGTCAATCCAGGAGGTCGGTGAGCGGGTCTGGTATTTTAGGAGGGAGAAGCAAGAGGGACCAGCAACACAGACCCTTGACAACCAGGTCAAGAGCCCCTGGGGTGCAATCGGTGATCGTGCGGCCAGTGGTGAGTGACGCCTAGTCGGGAGGAGAACTGTACGGGTCAGAGGTGGACGAGGACCAGCGACATCCAGCACCGAGGGATTCCGGCACGGCGGCTGTAGGGCCCAGTCCTGGGCAGCCCAGTGAGTGTGTCTCTTCTTTATATATTTGTTCTTTGTTGCAAGATTTACTGGGTCAGGCTAGCGGGGGGCCTGTGACGGGTAGGTTGATGGTGACGGGTAGCAATGGGTCCCCCGCTAAGCAGGCAGCGGGTGCTGTTTCAGATACCAGGGCGGGGTAGGCCTTAGGGACTTGTTGTCTAGTTTATGGGACTTAACTTAGTGGTTTGAGCCAGGCGATGGAGCCAGGGCACCCCCGGTGACGGCGTGGGCTCTGCCGCAGGGGGGAGAGGTAACGGTTTCCCCCTTGCCTGTCGGTGGAACGAGTGGTTTGGGCGGGTTGTAGGCAACAACTGCTCCGGGGGAGATTCAAGCGGGGGTTACTGGCCCTGTGGTCCCGGCTAGTGCTTCAGCGTCAGACAAGCAAGAGAAGGCAGGGGACAAAAAGGCTTATTTCGGTAGTTTGGCTAAGTCCGCAAAGTGCGAGGTCTACGTTTGTTTCGAAGGTCCCCTGGGCGCCCCTCTCAAAGTGGAGGTTAAGGAATTTGGAAGGGTGAGTATGTGGAGATCTTCACAATACTGCCACTGGAAAAATTCAATCTGGATAGATTGAAGCCGGAGGAGCGCAAGAAGGAGGACAAGGAAAAAGATTAGGGCCACTACGTTTGTTTGTTTCCTTTTTTTCAGGTGGAGAGGTCGGCCTAGTGTGGATTTTGGGTCATTCGTACATGTTTTGAGGGGCCAGACGAGCATATGTACAGCCTAATGGTAGGCAGCTGTGCATCCCCAGACAGGAAGCTCATGTGCGGTGGATTGGGGTGCCAGGTATGCTGTGGAGCAGGGTGGTCCCAGAGGTACAGTGGTGTGAAAAAGTGTTTGCCCCCTTCCTCATTTCCTGTTCCTTTGCATGTTTGTCACACTTAAGTGTTTCGGAACATCAAACCAATTTAAACAATAGTCAAGGACAACACAAGTAAACACAAAATGCAATTTGTAAATGAAGGTGTTTATTATTAAAGGTGAAAAAAAATCCAAACCATCATGGCCCTGTGTGAAAAAGTGATTGCCCCCTAAACCTAATAACTGGTTGGGCCACCCTTAGCAGCAACAACTGCAACCAAGCGTTTGCGATAACGTGCAATGAGGCTTTTACAGCGTCCTGGAGGAATTTTGGCCCACTCATCTTTGCAGAATTGTCCTAATTCAGTTACATTAGAGGGTTTTCGAGCATGAACGGCCTTTTTAAGGTCATACCACAACATCTCAATAGGATTCAGGTCAGGACTTTGGCTAGGCCACTCCAAAGTCTTCATTTTGTTTTTCTTCAGCCATTCGGTGGTGGACTTGCTGGTGTGTTTAGGATCATTGTCCTGCTGCAGAACCCAAGTTCGTTTCAGCTTGAGTACACGAACAGATGGTCGGACATTCTCCTTCAGGATCTCTTGGTAGACAGCAGAATTCATAGTTCCTTTTATCACGGCAAGTCTTCCAGGTCCTGAAGCAGCAAAACAGTCCCAGACCATCACACTACCTCCACCATATTTTACTGTTGGTATAATGTTCTTTTTCTGAAATGCAGTGTTCCTTCTACGCCAGATATACTTGGACACACACCTTCCAAAGAGTTCCACTTTTGTCTCATCGGTCCACAGAATGTTGTCCCAAAAGTCTTGGATCATCAAGATGTGTTGTGGAGAAATTGAGACGAGCTTTGATGTTCTTTTTGCTCAGCAGTGGTTTTCTCCTTGGAACTGTGCCATGCAGGCCATTTTTGCCCAGTCTTTTCCTGATGGTGGAGGCATGAACGCTGACCTTAACTGAGGCAAGTGAGGCCTGCAGTTCCTTGGACGTTGTTGTGGGGTCTTTTGTGACCTCTTGGATGAGTTGTCGCTGCGCTCTTGGGGTAATTTTGGGCGGCCGGCCACTCCTGGGAAGGTTCACCACTGTTCCATGTCTTCGCCATTTGTGGATAATGGCTCTCACTGTGGTTCGCTGGATTCCCAAAGCTTTGGAAATGGCTTTATAACCCTTTCCAGACTGATAGATCTCAATTACTTTCTTTCTCAATTGTTCCTGAATTTCTTTAGGTCTCGGCATGATGTGTAGCTTTTAAGGATCTTCTGGTGGACCTTACTGTGTCAAGCAGCTCCTATTTAAGTGATGCCTTGATTGTGAACAGGTGTGGCAATAATCAGGCCTGGGTGTGGCTAGAGAAATTTAACTCAGGTGTGGACAACCACAGTTATAGTATGTTTTAACAAGGGGGGCAATCACTTTTTCACACAGGGCCATGATGGTTTGCATTTTTTTTCACCTTTAATAATAAACACCTTCATTTACAAATTGCATTTTGTGTTTACTTGTGTTGTCCTTGACTATTGTTTAAATTGGTTTGATGTTCCGAAACACTTAAGTGTGACAAACATGCAAAGGAACAGGAAATGAGGAAGGGGGCAAACACTTTTTCACACCACTGTACATCACTTCTCTCACCTGGATAGGGCCCCTGAAATTTTTGTGCTGCATATGGGGGGCAATGATCTGGGGGCCAGGTCCATGCGTGAGCTTATACTTGACAACTAGACAAGTGAAGGACACTCTCCAGGAGGTGGGCATGTCATTGTCAAAGTCTAAAATCAAGAGAAGACTTCAGATACAGAGTGTTCACCACAAGGTGCAAACCATTCATAAGCCTGAAGAATAGAAAAGCCAGATTAGACTTTGCCAAAAAAACATCTAAAAAAGCCAGACCAGTTCTGGAAAAGTATTCCTTGGAAGGATGAAACTAAGATTAATCTGTACCAGAATGATGGGGAGAAAAAAGTGTGGAGAAGGCTTGGAACAGCTCATTAACCATGGCACACAACGTCATCTGTAAAACATGGTGGAGGCAGTGTGATGGCATGGGCATGCATGGCTTCCAAGGGCACTGGGTCATTGCTGTTTATTGATGATGTGACAGAAGACAGAAGCAGCCAGATGAATTCTGCAGTGTTTAGAGATATACTGTCAGCCCAGAGTCAGCCAAATGCAGCAAAGTTGATTGGACGGCGCTTCACGGTACAGATGGACAATGATCCAAAACACATTGAAAAAGCAAACCAGGAGCTTTTAAACAAGAAGAAGTGGAATATTCTGCAATGGGTGAGTCAATCACCTGATCTCAACCCAATTGAGCATGCATTTCACTTGCTGAGGGCAAAACTAAAAGCAGAAAGACCCACAAACAAAAGAACAACTGAAGACAGCTGCAGTTAGAGCCTGGCAAAGCTTCAGAAAGGACGGAACCCAGTCTTTGGTAATGTCCATGGGTTCCAGACTTCAGGCAGTCATTGCCATTCTCAACAAAATATAAAACATTTTTTTTTTAGGATTATATTAATTTGTCCATTTACATTCGAGCCCCTTAAAATGGGGGGGGGGGGGGGGGCTGTGTACAAAAATTATTGCAGTTCCTACAATTTGTACTTGATATTTATGTTCAACCCCTTGAATTAAAGCAGAAAGTCTTCTATTCAAATTCATTTGGATTGTTTTATTTTAACCACTTGCCGTCCGCCATATAGCAGAATGACGGTCGGCAAAGTGGTTTCAAAATCCTGACCGGGCGTCATATGAAGTCCTCAGGATATTGAGCCACTGCTCGCCCCCGGGGGCGCGCATCACGGCGATTGTTGTTGCACATCTACGATCTCGATAAAGAGTCTCCGATGGAGACTCTTTACCACGTGATCAGCCGTGTCCAATCACGGCTGATCACAGTGTAAATAGTTAGAGCCGTTCAGACGTGAGTAGAGGAGAGCCGATCGGCTGCTCCTCTGACAGGGGCGGTCTGTGCTGATCTATTATGAGCGCAGCCCCCCCAAGGATGCCCGCACTGGACCACCAGGGACGACACCAGACCACCAGGGATGCCCAGCACCAGGTATGCCACCCTAGACCACCAGGGATGCCTGTCAGTGCTTACAATGAATGCCAATCAGTGCCCACAATGGATGCCAATCAGTGCCCACAATGGGCATCACTGATTGGCATCCATCAGTACACTACAATGTCGCCTATCAGTGCCGATCTGTGCCACCTATCAGTGCCCATCTGTGCCACCTATCAGTGCCCATCCATGCCGCCTATCAGTGCCCATCCATGCTCATCCGTGCCACCTATACATGCCCATCCATGCCGCCTATCCATGCCCATCCATGCAGCCTATCCATGCCAATCCAATTTGTGCCACCTATCAGTGCCCATCCGTGTCGCCCATCAGTGCCACATATCAGTGCCCATCAATGCCACCTCATCAGTGCCACTTCATTGGTGCCACCTCATCAGTGCCCATCAGTGCTGCCTTATCAGTGCCTGTCAGTGCAGCCCCATCAGTGCCCATCAGTGAAGGAGGAAACTTACTTATTTACAAAGTTTTGAAACTAAAACAAAAAAAACATTTTTTTTTTCAAAATTTTCGGGCTTTTTTTATTTGTTTAGCGAAAAATAAAAACCGTAGAGGTGATCAAATTTAGTTTGGGTACAGTGTAGCATGACCGCGCAATTGTCATTCAAAGTGCGACAGCTCTGAAAGCTGAAAATTGGTCTGGGCAGGAAGGTGTTAAAGTGCCTGGTATTGAAGTGGTTAATGTTATTCTGGTGGCACACAGAGTCAAAAGTATGAAAATTGTGCCTGTGCCCAAATATATATGGACCTAACTGTATATACTGTATATACCTAGTTAGAGGAACAATTTATTTTGGCCTCCTTGCTTGAGGTTTTTGTGGCCGCACTCGCCATGATACTTTTTTTTTTTATTATTATTTGCACTAACATCCTGAAAATTTGGATGTTAGTGCAGATATAAAAAGCATCACGGGCAGTATTCAATTGTTTTTGGCCCCCTTGAACTGTCCCATTGGACTTCCCCTCTTTAAGAATATTGGCTATTGGCTATTCCAGTACAAAAAAAATGTTAGTGGAACTTAGTTTCTTATAAATCTGTGTTTTTAAAATTCCATTTCTATCCCTGTATATCATTAGGCCCACTATTAAACATTAAACATTAAAGATTCCATTTGAATGTATCTGATTCACTAATTCCTTAAGTTTTTCCTTTGAGTCTTGTCTCAAAATGAAGATATCATCAGGAAAATGGACCCACAATGACTATATATTGACTGAATTCTTTACCAAACACTTTGAACTCTTCTCACCATCCAAGAAACAAATTGTCTCTCTTCTTTGATTATTGACCACTATAGTGTGCATAATTACTGTGTACCCAATTTGGTTTGAACCTTCAGCTATGCCTGAGATATACCATTCTGTGACTGTGATTGTATAACAATACAATTGAGATGGCTACTCGGTATCATCCGTAAGTATAAATCTTTATTAGCTAAATGTTAAGATACCGCAAATAGCACGCCAATGCGTTTCAATTAAGCAGCCTTTATGGTATGGCTTCTTAGCTGAAACGCGACAGTTGCTATTTGCTGTATCTTAACATGTAGGCAATAAAGATTTATATTTATGAATGATACTGAGCAGCCAGCTTAATTACATTGTTGGATTGCTTATGGACTGTGGAGGCACTTGAGTTATAGCATCGGTTTCCCAGTTCCAGGAGGTTTGGGCAGTCAAGTTAGCTGCTGTGTTCTACTGTGACTGTATTCCTTTGTCTTTTTTTTTATAAGAAATAAATAGAAAAAGAAAGAAACAAGTTGGCCCAAATGGATACACAGTAGGTTCCCATTGCTGTGCCCTTTTATTACCTATAGATTGTAATATCAAAGAGCAAATAATTAGGTTTCAAGATAAAATTCAGTAGTGCCAGAACAAATCTGGAATGTTTTTGAAAATTAATTCCTCCTCTTTTGCGAAAATAATTTTCATGCTTTAGGCCGGGTTCACACAGCGACATGAGCTCCGACATTGGGAGCTCATGTCGCATGGCGTGTGAAAATCAATGTTTCCCTATGGGAGCTGTCTTAACTTAACTTTTGAAAATACTCCCTGCACTACTTTGGATCGCCGTCTTGACTGATCCGACTTTGGCATGCGACTTGTGCTCTGATGATCTTGAAGGGCACCCCCCCACCCCAAAGCACGTTATCCCCATGTTGATGAGGACAAGGGCCTCTTCCCGACAACCCAATCAGATGATGACATCACTTCCTGTTCCACGGTCCATGGTCAGTGTGGAGCTTCTTGGATCCTTTGCTCCTGGAGAAACACTGTAATCCATTCCAGCCAGCTGCTCAATCCTTTCCAGCTATCCAGAACAGTGGTGGGTCCTACAGAGCCATGTGGAATGCCAGGACTGCACTTTACTTTGATGAGCATTAGACATGTGCAATTCGTTTCGTTTTTTTTCGTTATTTTCGTTCGTTCGTTTTCGCACGAATTAACGAATCGTTCGAATCGTACGAATCCAATTAACGAATCATTCGAATCGAACGAATCTGAAAAACAAAGAACATCCGAAAAAAACTAATTAGAAACAACGAATGTACTAATGAAGAAAATTCAAAAAAACGAAAACGAACGAAAAAATTCATACATTCGTAACTTTTTTTTTTTTTGTTGAATTGGTAATTTTCCGTGTCCCTTACAGTGCTGCTTAACATGCTTCGAATGGATTGAACCAAAAAATTCATACATTCGTAACTTTTTTTTCGATCCGTAACTTTTTTTTCGATTCGGAACTTTTTTTTTGTCGATTCGTAACTTTTTTTTTTTTTTCGATTCTTAATTTTCCGTGTCTCTTACAATGGCGTTGCTTAACGTGCTTCGAATGGATTGAACAAAAAAATTCGTACATTCGTAACTTTTTTTTCGATTCGTAACTTTTTTTTTCGATTCGTAAATTATTAAAATGTAATAATAGCATACACATTACATAAAATTATTAATTATGCTCCGATTACGAATCTACGAATGTTACGAATGTACGAATAAATACGAATGCGTCGGAAAATTAAACTAACGAAAAAACGAATCAACGAAAAAATAACTCTTACGAATGTACGAATCGTTATTAATACGAACACCGACGACTTACGAATGTACGAATCGTTACGGATCAACGGAAACGAAAAAAACGAAACGAAAAAAAATGATTTTTTTTGTTGTGCACATGTCTAATGAGCATGCATCTTCTATCATCTTGTAAGTGGTTTTAATCTTATCCTATTAAAGTCATAATTTTAATACTACACTCGGCGCCTCCCCTCCCTGTTTTTTCCTCGCAGAGTTCTGGACACACTCTGAAGGGTGGCTGCCTTTCTTTTTAACCCTTAATACCCCTTTCTATGGATTCATCACCATCCAGCTATTACAGCCACAGACTATACCCCTAAGGATTACTCCATCTGGAGCTCCAGATAAACACTGACTATACTGCTCTTCCTGACCACCCTGGCCATTGGTTGTCGGGGTCTGCGGGCGGGGGGATTATTAGAATTTTACCAAGGGGACCTCCAGATCCTAGCCCCCCACCCTATGTGAATGAGTATGGGGTACATTGTACCCCTACCCATTCTCCTGAAAAAAAGTGTCAAAAATAAAACACAGTACATTCATAAGGGGCGGGCCTCCGGTGACCCTGCCCCATGCCAATATAATGAGTGGCACACCATGCACCCAGCATTAGAGCGGGAGAGAGCATTGAGTCAACATCGAAAGAAGAACATCGGGAGAACACAGCGGAGAAGATCCAGCAAAAGAGCGAGAATATAGTGGAGAAGACCTGGACAGCGGAGAATACAGCGGACAGAGGGAGAAGAACCGGAGAGGGCTAGAATCAGCGGAGAGCGGAGAAGACCCGGAGAGGGGAGAAGAACCGGCAGAAGATGTCAGCAGAGGAGGCAGAAGAGTTAGAGAGGGAAGAAGAAATTGGAATAAATTACTTTAAAAACCTGTGCAATATGTTTTATTTTTTACATTTTTTTTAGGTGAATGGGTAGGGGTACAGTGTATTTCATACTCATTTACATAGGGTGGGGGCCGGGATCTGGGAGCCCCCTTGTTGCCCCCCAGATTCCGATAAGCCCTCCGCCTGCAGGCCCCAACAACCAACAGCCAGGGTTGTCGGGAAGAGGCCCTTGTCCTCATCAAATTCTTTCCTCCTACAATGCGCACATATATGTAGATATGCGTTCCAACTAGGCGACTTTGCTCCTCACCTATGCCTGCCCTCCCTTTGGGGTGCACTGGGGTGGATGGTCTCTTCTGCCACCATGGTCCAACAGTGGCACCTTTTCTCTAGGGGGATTTTGTTTATATATGTGCTTTTTTGATGTACTCATTTAAATATTTTATATGATGTAACTCTCTGTGCACAATTTGGTAATTATGTGATTTTCTACATATATTCCATCAGAGTTTAATTGCTCCTGAAGAATCGTTTTTTCGACGCGGAACATGTCAAGCTAACGATTGAATTACCTATGGACCCACACTTCTGATCCATTCTGATTGTTATCTAGGAACTCGGTTTTGTATTTTGTATTCTGTTACGAGTACTACTATATGGCGTCAGATGTGTTATGTAAAGGTCCATCAATACTAAATCCATAGATTTTTTACATGTAATTGTGTTTTTGTCTATATTTGATTAAATAAATTTAACTACTTTTAGATTAGCTATCTATGTGCCTTTCAAAAGTCCAATTTATTAGTCTCCTCCCTCTATACAAACAATTTTGGGACATTCGCACATTATTACCCTGTGCAGCTGCAGTGTCACCCTGCGAAAGCACATCTTAAATCACAATATTTCTTAATAACATGGACAAGGTTTTTTGCGGTGGGGGGGTGGGCCAAAGCACCCACCCCCCGTTTTGAGGGCATGCAGCCTGGTACGGTTCAGGGGGGATGCTCTCTGAGTCACACCAATTAGAATGGGGACCATTGAAATGCATGGATTTTGACTTGTCATGTGTCAAGTCGCACAACAACTCGCAGTAGTGGAAACAGAGCCTAAGCCTAGATTGTGTTTAATATTAAGCTAAACTGGATTCTTCCAGTTTAGCTTAAGACTTTTTGGCTCTACGGTAATGCTTTGACCTAACTCAATTTGTCTGCATCCCCACACATATCAAGAGACACATCCTGGACCTTATCATTGCTATTGGCTCTTTTGTCTCTGACTGCTCTTCCCTTGACATAGAACTGTCTGACCATCTAGCTATTTTTGTCAATCTGGAAATAGCAATTTCTAACACCTCCATGTCTCCATGTGTAAATTATCGCAACTGAGATTCTATTGATCAGCCCAAATTCTGTTACTTCCTCTCCTGCATCTCCTCCTCTGACACCCTTGTTGACAAAATGGATACCATTATCCATGCACTTTCATCTTCCCTTGACACCTTTGCCCCAATAAAAACTCATTCACCCGTCCAGCTTCGTGGTATAATTCTCACATACGTTCAAAGAAGGTAGTCTTGTGGAGACTGGAGCACAGGTGGCACTATTCTGGCCTGACTGTTCATTACCAGGCTTGGAAGGACCATTTGTGTGTCTATAAGGGTTAAATTGAGTCTGCTAGATCAAACTATTTCTCCCATGCCAATGAAAAAAATCTTAGCAACCCTAGACAACTCTTCTGCACCATTGATAGATTATTAAAACCTTCTTGTCCCACCACATTACTAGCCCCAACACAGGTCTGTAACACATTCCTAGATTTTTTCGCCTCAAAAATTGAGAAAATAAGGCATCAAATTCTTACCACACCACATGTTTCATCCACATCACTTCATCGCCTACCCAGTTTTACCGATTCTTCTCTCTCCCACTTCTCTCTAATTGACCTTGCATCCCTGATTAAATTGTTCTCTAATATGAAATCTTTCTTCTGCATACATCCTATTCCCACCCATTAATTGAAATCATGTTTTAGTTCTCTGTGCCCCAGTATTTGAGAATACTTTATTGAGATATCATACATTACTCCCTTAGCTCCAGTTTTGTACCAACAATCCTCAAAACTGCCGCCATCACCCCAATTTTTCATCCAAGGCTTTTACGAATTCTAATGTTTGTACATAATTAATTGTAGACTCTTCTATCAAAATGTAGTAATTAGTGGAGTTTTGTAGAAATGGCAAACATTATCTAATAGTTTTCTCTGTCTCTTATTTGCAGAAATTGAACTCTTTTCCAGATCTTTTCCCAGGGGTGTCTTTCATTGCTTGATAGATTATAATTCAACTTTATTTTTTATTTCTACTGCATTTATAATGCAGAGTATGTACAACTCTGCCTCTACGAACTTAACAAACAACTAAATGTTTGGGAAGCCTGCAACAGATGGGGTATTTCTGTTTTTAGTTAATGGACCTGTCACTTCCATCTTCGTCAACTCATTTACTCATTCTCTTTCTAAAGGGACTCAAGTAACCTTAAACTTGAGATCTCTTCCGTTGCTAAATTCTTTCCATTGTAATTATCCTTAATTTTTACATGTTCCTTTGCCAAGGCAAGTGCCCTCGCAAAGAAATTCACATCCCTAACCCAGTCAAACAAAACAAGGGACAAACGCGAGTCCTTTTTCTATAACCTAGATATGATATTTATTTAGCCGCATAGATGAAAAATTAACAATCTTTAGTTTTGAATCTGTGACACCAATATCTGGGGATGAGGATTGTACTGTTCGCTGAGACTGTTGGGACGTCTCCTACTTTCTTGGCTCATCACGGTATACCTTCATTGCTCTTGATTCCTCAGATCTCTTTGAGTGGACTGAATTACTTGTTGTCTTTGATGTTTCTAAAAATGGTACCTGGGGAGGTATGATTATTCTTTAAATTACCTAAGTAAATTTCCATCTCTAATCTATCTTTTTTTTATCTGGTCTCATTAGGGTTGCCACTGGCACTTTTGAGGCACTGTACTGCACCCATGGCCCATATGTGGCCATCTCAACAACACTAGAAGCCCCTACATTCTGTATCACAGCTGTACAGCAAATTCACATGGTAGCCATTCTGAATGAGAGCATAGGGGGCACGGCACAACCTGGTGGCAGACTGCCGTACTATCACTGCTACATTTATCAAAAGATCCCTCTGGTGGAAAGAAAAAGAAGAGGGCTATATATACTCCAGGACTATCTCACCCCTTCAATAACATCAAGTATCCGGAAAGAGTTTATGTACAATCATCGACATATAGATAGATTTTTTTAAATTTTCTTTGTGGTATTTCTAAACTTTATGTAATCAGATTTGGGCTGGATTGGTGCACACTTGTGCATATCACACCCGAACCCTAGTCTCATCAGGAGGCATCTAGTTCTAGTACCAAACAGGCTTTCTTCACCTGGTTAAGGCTAGCCATGCATGTTAAGATTTCTCAGCAGGGCTCTTGAGGGTTCATATGTCTAATTAGACCAAGGGTACTGATGCCGATTGCCAAATCATATAACAGTCTCTTTTTCAAGAAACTGGCATTTTGAACAGTATAGGGGACATTTATTACACTGAACAGACATCACCTCACTAGTATATTGACTGGACTAATAAGGCGGGTAAGGCAGACATGCACTCTATTGGTGCATGATGGGGCAATATGGGTGTGCGGGGTATTTTAATCTGTACAATGGTTTTTAAGGTATTTCCATTATTACATATTGTACAATAAAAACTTACTATGTACTCTTTGAGATGGCTTTTTGTTTGTGGATTTTGTGATTTATCTGGTTATTAATAGGGGTTATTGAAGCCATTGTTCAGATTTTGTTTTCGGGATAATTATTTGTTTGGATACCAGTGGACTCCAAAACTTGAGTTAGCTCTTTGCTCATGGTGTTTACCCACTTGCACACAATGAATGTACACGTGCTTTCACTGAGTGAACTGCTATGCATTTTTTTTACAAATACACATTAGAAAGGAGCTGAACTCAACAAGTGAAGATTTGCAATGTTAATTGTGCCTCAAAAGTATCCTGAAAGTATAACTTTTGTCTTGACTTCCTCCTGAAAACTAGCAGTGTACTTCCTGGTATGTTATTGTGCCTAGTCACTCCTGAAACTACGGGCTCATAGTTGTATATCTGCAGTGTGAAAATGAAGGCACTCTCAGAAGATTTGCAGTGAGATTTGGTGATGTCAATACTGTGCTGCTCACTGTTCTGCTTGCTGGAGACTCAGCCATGAGGAAGCAAAGCCCTGCCTCTATTAAGATGGCCACCTCCAAACAGACATACTGTACAGAACAAGGCATGCTAAGTCAGTAATAGGGTAAAGATGGTGCATTGATACCATAAGCGATATTGGGGACTAGTCCTTTGCCCTCTTACTTTTCTTAGTGACAGCTTTCAGTGTTTAAAACAGCATTCTCTAATTGGGCAAGGTGGAGAGGAGGGGTGATCTTCACAATTCCCACCCTGTCCATTCAGAGAACATTCCTATTCCTTAAAAAAGTACAAGGCATTCTATGAATGGCACCAGTGCTTTAAAGAGTGAACCCCTGTTTTCTGTATGCAGAGGGGAAGACGTTCACAGAAAACCCAGTTAAGAGTTAAGCTTTAAATTCAATTTTACTTTAAAGCTGAATGTCAGGGGATAAGCCCGATAAGATTGACTCAAAGCCCTAGTACGCGTGTCAATACACAGCATGGTCACATTTGTTTGCGGCGCATGAATGTTCGCACTGACACACCCCATGTGCGATAGATCTTGGTGCCCTCTGGCTTTTTTTAGGGATGACAGTTGCTCACAGACTTTGCTGACTGGTCTTTAGATCCCTGATACCCCTGTTCCTGTGTGCTTGTTACGTCTGGATTTCCTGTTACCGACCCGGCTTGCTTCTGGACTTCCCCTTGCTTCTCTACTGGCACTGACCTTGGCTTATTGCACAAACCTGTTCCCGATTCCCTCCTGTGTATGCCCTGACCTGCCTCCAACCATGTTCCTGTCTACTTCTCTGCTTGACCCCTGTGCTCTGACCTTGGCTTTTGTTTCTGATCACGTCTCCTGCCTCATCCTGCCTGCTGTGAACTGCCTACTCTAACCAGTGTGTTATCCTGGATCAGCTACCTCCAATGTCTGGTTTCCTGCTGAAGAGGCATCACCACTGTAGATCCATCTGACTACCATACAGATGTCAACCCGTGCTTCTTTGGGCTCAGCATCTCCTGTCTCCATCTCTAGGGGTGTTGAGCACTTAGACGCAAGGGAAGCCCTCTCATCATCTCAGCCTCAAGACCAGGTACGTGACACTGAACTTTAGCCTTTCTTTCAGGCTTACAGAATTGTACAGCTTCCTCTTCTGTACTGAAACTGCATACTCTGATTTCACTGCACATGGTTCCCACTTATCCTCTGCCCACCCTGCACAGTGGCCACCGGACATCGCCACATATACAGGGAGGCTAAACTGTATCTTCCTACAAGGCATTATAATATGTATGTAGCGCTGGTATTTTTGCCTTCTAATGCTATGTAATGCTAATCAATGGACATTGCTATAAATTTGTATTTGGCTCCATCTAGTGGTATAAATGTGAAAGAGACTTTGTTTATTTTCTCATTTGAAGAGCATAGGGAAAACCTAACAGGACAAGTGACTTAATTGTTTTGTTTTTTTTGCGAAAGGACTCACTTACCCATGAACACTTGTGGAAGAACTGCGTGGAAAACCTGCATGCTGGGTAGGTAATAAAAGGCCCAGTGCGGCCATCTTCTTTCTCTTCTGGACGCATGGCCTGCCTACAAGGATCTGTGAGGAGGTGTTTCAGAGAGCTGCGTCCTGCTAGGTGCGTCCTGATAGGTGCGGAGCAACATTCGAAACCCCCGGAGACCGTCTACACTACAGCCTGCTGGAGCAGCGGCGTGGCCGGATAGGGAAAGATCCAGAGACAGACAGAGGTCCCGGTCATTGTGCGGAGCGGTGCAGCGTGACGGAGTTCCATTTGTCTGGTACTGGTGTGGTGAGAGGGCTGTTGCCCAGAAGTTTGTACTGCCCTTTTCACACTAAAGCCCCATACACATGGTCAGATTTTCCGATGGATTCTGTCCTATCGGACAATGTTGTCGGAAATTCCGACCGTGTGTAGGCACCATCAGACATTTTCCATCGGATTGTCCGACGGACAAAGTTTTATCTCCTGCTCTCAAATTTTCCGACAACAAAGTCCGATCACACCAATTCCGATCGTGTGTAGCCTAGTCCGATGGACAAAGTGCTACGCATGCTCAGATCACATTACAAGACCAAAGCTATTGGCTACTAGCCTCTACGTAGTCCCGTCGTAGGCAACAAACGTCACCGCGTTCAGAATGATCGGATTTTCCAACAACTTTGTCCGACCGTGTCTATGCAACACCAGTGTCGGACAAAATCCGTCGGAAAAAATCCGATGGATTTTGTGGTCGGATTTTGTGGTCGGATTTTCCGACCGTGTGTATGGGGCATTAGACTGATCGCATAGCATTGCTGGGACCGGTAGTCCCTCGGAACAGTTCAGTTCAATAGAGTTACACTTACATAGGCCTCAAGCCTGACTTCATTATCAAGTGACTGGCGCTGGAGGTACACCAGAAGGAATTCACAAATGCTTTACATGATTGAAGTTACTGTTTTATATTATTCTACACTGCTTTACTGATTGGAAATCCTGCGGATTATAAGTACTGCAGTATAAATGGCTAGCTGAAGAAAAGAGACTATATTCCTTACTGTAAGGCCTTACAGTGTTGCTATCACCTACTAGAGACTGTAGGGGGAATATTGAGTAATTATACTGTCTTATCATTCTGTTCAAATACTGTGTAACATATTACAAGTCTTATAGTGTCTGTACAGTGTACTGGAAGTGGCAGGGCTGGTACAAGGATTTTTGACACCCTAGGCAAAACCTAATTTTTCCGCACCCCCCCTTGGCTCCACCCCATTTGCCCTGCCCATGTATACCCCACCTTTTTATTGAAGTGCCCATGAAATGCAGCCTCACCAGTTCCTATGAAATGCAGCCTCACCAGTGCCCATCAATGCAGCCTCACCAGCACCCATCAAATGTAGCCTCACCAGCGCCCATCAATGCAGCTTCACCAGCGCCCATCAATGCAGCCTCACCAGCACCCATCAAATGCAGCCTCACCAGCGCACATCAAATGTAGCCTCACCAGCGCCCATCAATGCAGCCTACCAGCGCCCATCAATGCAGCCTCACCAGCACCTATCAATGCAGCCTACCAGTGCCCATCAATGCAGCCTACCAGCGCCCATCAATGCAGCGTACCAGTGCCCATCAATGAATGTTTTCTTGCTTCCATTCATTCGGGATTCGGGAGTCGGGACACAGACACAGTCCTCCACCGCCGCTGCGCCTCTGAGACCCTATGTGCAAATGAAGAGGTGGCTGCCTTCTGATGCTGAGACTTGGCTGCTTGCTGCAGAGAGAAGAGAGAGTAGAGAGTAGGAACACCAGTGGCTGGGCACCCTAAGCAGCAGTGCGCCCTAGGCGGCTGCCTAGTTTGCCTAGTGGTAGCACCGGCCCTGGGAAGTGGGAAGGTGCCCAGTTCTGAGGTTGTATTGCCTGAGCATTATTCCCACTTGGAGACACGCCTGCGGATACAGGTAGCTCTCATGTTACAGTCATTCACAACTATTTGCCTCAGTATTGCATACCAATTATGGTTCTTGTGTTTGATGTTTGAACCTGTTCTAGTAAACTTATATTTTGGTTTAATACAATCTTTTGTGAGGCTTGTTTATTCTCCGAACAGGTGTAGCAGTGTATACCCAGGTGACAACACAGGAAAAGTGCACATAATCTGCGATTATCCAATTGTCTTTTATTATTGAGTTTCGCACCAACACTGTTACACAGCTGTGTCAAGCGGGTTGAGCTAATTCAGTGGGGGTAAGAGAGCAGAGTGCAGGCCCAATCAAATATCAGCCGCTCCTTCGGGGGTAAGTGCTACACATACACAATTATTCGTAAGAGCCAGACCACTGCTTGCATCAGAGCTGAGGGCTCTTTAACCAGCCCACACTATAGCCGAAAGATGGCTACAGCACGGGCTTACATTGCCGGGAGATTGGGTAAAGGGCCAATCACAGTGGCCTTTTACCATGTGATCAGCTGTGTCCAATGGCATAGGAGGAGAGGAGGAGGAGAGCCGATAACGGTCTTGAGTTAAAGGGAGATCCACACTGATAATCAGGGTACTGATTATCAGTGTCCTGATTATCAGTGCAGTCCCAACAGTGCCCACCAGTGCTGCCTATCAGTGCCTACCAGAGCTGCCAATCAGTGCCCATCAGTGTCACCTTTCATTGCTGCCTATCAGAGCCCATTAGTGCTGCCTATCAGTGCCCATCAGTGCAGCCTCATCAGCGCTTATCAATGAAGGAGAAAGATTACCTGTTTGCAAAATTTGAACAACAAACTATAAAAAACATAATTTTTTCAAAATGTTTGGTCTTTTTTCCTTTGTTTAGAAAAAAATAAAAAACCTAGTGGTGATTAAACACCAACAAAGGAATGCTCTATTTGTGTGAAAACAAATGGGTACAGTGTAGCATTCCTG
This sequence comes from Lithobates sylvaticus, assembly GCA_028564925.1. NCBI lineage: Eukaryota > Metazoa > Chordata > Amphibia > Anura > Ranidae > Lithobates > Lithobates sylvaticus. The sequence goes on from CM053031.1 coordinate 258,984,363, forward strand.
CACAATTGTCATTCCAAAATGTCGACAGCGCTGAAAATTGAAAATTGGCCTGGGCAAGAAGGGGGTACAAGTGCCCAGTAGGCAAGTGGTTAAAAGTGAAATGAGGCACGGTGCTGTGATGTTTTATGGAAGCCATATACAGCACCCTACTGGCCCCTTCCACCAGCATTGATCTGGCTGCACTGCATAGACAAGCACAAAAAGCCAGTGAGGTCTAAAATAAGGCAGGTAATAAAAATGAAAAGATTTTATTTAAAACTTTTATTAACATGTTGATGAGGGAGTAGGGTGGAACCAGAGAAGTCAAAATTAGACATGTGCACAACAAAAAAATTTGTTTATTTTCGTTTAGTTTTTTTCGTTTCCGAAAAAAAAAATTGTTTTTTTTCGTTTCGTTTTTTTCGTTTCCGTTGATTCGTAACGATTCGTACATTCGTAAGTCGTCTGCGTTCGTATTCGTAACGATTCGCACATTAGTAAGAGTTATTTTTTCGTTGATTCGTTTTTTCGTTAGTTTAATTTTCGTTTATTCGTTTATTCGAAATCCGGGCGCATTCGTATTTATTCGTACATTGGTTACATTCGTAGATTCGTAATCGGAGAATAATTCATAATTTTATGTAATGTGTGCTATTATTACATTTTAATAATTTACGAATCGAAAAAAAAAAGTTACGAATCGAAAAAAAAAAGTTACAAATGTACGAATTTTTTTCGTTCAATCTATTCTAAGCACGTTAAGCAGCACCATTGTAAGGGACACGGAAAATTACCAATTCAACAAAAAAAAAAAAAGTTACGAATCGAAAAAAAAAGTTACGAATGTACGAATTTTTTCGTTCAATCTATTCGAAGCACGTTAAGCAGCACCATCGTAAGGGACACGGAAAATTTCCAAAAAAAAAAGTTACAACAAAAAAAAAAGCAGCACCATTGTAAGGTACACGGAAAATTACCAATTCAACAAAAAAAAAGTTACGAATGTACAAATTTTTTCGTTCATTTTTGTTGTTCCTTTTTTCGTTTTTCGATTTTCTTCATTCGTACATTCGTTGTTTCTAATTTGTTTTTTTCCGTTGTTTTTGTTGTTTTGTTTTGTTTTTTTCGTTCGATTCGAACGATTCGTTAATAGGATTCGTATGATTCGAACGATTCATTATTCGGATTCGTTCGATTCGAATGATTCGTTCATTTGTACGAAAACCAATGAACGAAAAAAACTAAAAAAAACGAAAAAAAAAAAACGAACCGAATTGCACATGTCTAGTCGAAATACACGTAGATCAAACTTGAGCTTTCAGCTCTAAACATGTGCGTGTGATGGTTCTACCTTTTACAAAATACACTCGGGGCTCCTCATTGAGGGTTTCCCACTGTCATCCATTTACAATCTCCTTACAGAAATAACAGCAAGCTATAAAGGCACAACAAGGTCCCTTTGTCATGACTAACACAGTACCACCCTCCAACTAGGGAAGCGTGATGTCTGTAAAAAGCTCTACTAAATGGGATCTGGAAATAGACTACAGCTCCTGTGTTATAGAGATGATAAAATACTCATAAAATTGTGGGAGAGCATTGCATTAACTTATCTATATATTCCGCTCTAAACTCCCCACTCTACACTTTTTAATTGATTTCTACACCAGTGCCTGCTTGCTCCATTAAAGCTATTGACAATTGTTATCGCCTTTTGATGATACATCCTGTTGGCGCTTACATCAGTTCTGGGATTTAACTGCCTTGGTGTGTCTTCAGAACCAGAACAGGAGATCAGAAAGGCTTGATTAATGAGGATCAGAAATAAACTGGGCTATGTGGTTGTGTACCCGCTGTGTTCTTTATTACTGGCATGCACCATTACACAGGGAACGTGATACATGTTGCCTCGCAGCAACAATAACCACAGATGTGCCAACGTCTAAACGACAGCAGAAGAATTTGCTAATCTGTATTGATGGGCATCATAGAAAGTCAATATTTGCAGCTTAGCTTTTGTAGATGACTAAAAACCCTAAATCTTAGACCTGGTGCCACAAAGTAAACCTATGCTATGTGTACTTTATATATAGTCTATAAAACATGAGGGCAATACCACTCAAGATTAAGTCCAGTAAACATTGAAAATTTACAACAAAAGATCAGAGAGTATATCCAATGTGTTTCAGGGGCTCAGAAATCCCCCTTATTCAGGGCTTGTATGTTGACAGTGATGTATGATTATACTGGACATGAAGTTACGGGAAATGAATGTTAGGTAATTGTGTCAAACAGGCAACCATAGCTGGAATTACTTCATCATCAGTTCTCATAGCCACTTGTCCAATATTATTAAAGAACGTTGGCAGCATACAAGCCCCGATAAAGGAAGATTTGAGAGCACCCAAAACACATTGGATATACACTATATTAACAAAACCACCGCTCCAAGAGGGCTCTCCACAGAGTATGCTGATTTTCCCAATCAAGGAGCCCCAGGTGCTGGCTAGCACAATCACAGTAGTATGCAACAATGGAAAGAACTCTGGACAGCCGCACTCCGGAGAAAACTTAAAAACCTGTGCTTTTATTCACACAAAAAGATCACATCAAAGCAAAAACAATCCACGGCAATGAGGGAAGATACAAAAATATCTGACCCGTTTCTCACCAAAATTAGTGCTTATTCATAGCTATGAATAAGCACTAATTTTGGTCCGAAACGCGTCCGTTTTTTTTGTATCTTCCCTCATTGCCGTGGATTGTTTTTGCTTTGATGTGATCTTATTGTGTGAATAAAAGCACAGGTTTTAAAGTTTTCTCCGGAGTGCGGCTGTCCAGAGTTCTTTCCATTGTTGCATATTAACAAAAGTCCAGAAGTTGGAGCAGCTGCAGAGTGGTGAGGACCCAGTGCAAAGAGCAGCAGTCAGCTGTGATGCCATGGAATGAAGATTGCTGGAGATGACTTCTCCATAGAAATCTCGTTATTGTGGTCAGAGGAAAAGGCAGGTGGTAGAGTACAAGCTGGATTTTTCTGGGTGGAGTGGACAGTGCAGAGGTTCTTTTTTCCTTTTGAATGATCGTTCCTGGGTGGATCAGTCCTACCAGTCATCGCCTAGCTTGAAAGCTGCTGACTTATACTTACAGTGCCTTATTTATCCAGCCATCTGGTAAGCGTTCAATCTATCAGGTGGTTGGGATCGAACAAACTTTTGCATGTCACAGTGTGATGATACAGGCTAGTCACGGTGGTGTTTTCTTTCTAAGTATCGCAAGTTTGTTTGCCACAGAAAACCAGATTTCAGGTTCTAAAGAAGATCTCTAACCTGGACTATTGTAGTTACCACTGGACTTTATCAATCAGTCAATTTTGTGTGCTCCTCCATTGCCACAGTTTAATGTGTAAAATTTTCTTTTTGTGTGGCATTTTAACCTCTTGTACACAACAAATTCACTTGTTGGCGCAGCTTTATCCAATTCCCTAAATTTCATGTGTGAGTATCCCACTTCTAGCAGCAGCCTCCTTTGGTTAGGTCCCCCCTCCCCTTCCCGTTATTTTCTCTCTCTAGCGCGGTTTATTTATTTTCATTTATTAACAAAAGTATAGGGAGGCCTGCATTTACACGCACAGGGTAGGGTTCAGTATTGAGTTGGCCCACCCTTTGCCGCTATAACAGCTTCAACTCTTCTGGGAAGGCTGTCCTCAAATGTCCAAAATGTCTTGGTATTCTGACACCTTAAGAGTTCCCTTCACTAGAACTAAGGGACCAAGCCCATCCCAACTAGGCATCCCAATACTTTTGAAAAATTTAGAGTACTTTGGAAATACTCTGACCTTTTGTTGTGAATAATAAATGTTCACTGGACTTAATCTTGAGTTGTAGAACTCTTATTCTTTTATACAGACTTTTTAACTGCTTTGGGGACCTCAATGAGCACCCAATTTGATGGAGAGCAGCCTCTAAGAGTTGGAATCAATAACTGTTCCCATGTCTACCAACATAAACTCTGCCTATGGAGGCCAAAGTAACATGTTAACTGCCCCTGCTGCACATACTCACCTTGTATTCACTCCCTGCCCTTCTTTTTAGTCGCTGAGAGCAATGGAGGACAACAATGTGTAAGCTAAGCTCCCAGTTGCTTCAATTAGAGTTAACAAAGGGCTGAAGACTCTTCCCACCTCCATGAGACAACGTTGGGCCAATCATGAAGCACCAGTGTTGTCACATGTAGAGAGTGGCATGCTTCTCCATACTGAGAAGTACTGGGTATTTTCTTGGTTCTAATGTGGCAGGGGAACAAAGACACAATGAATTGAATGCATCCTGTTGGGGAGAAGCTCATTAACCACTTCTTTACAGGGCATTTTCACCCCCTTTACAATTGTATGGTAATGCAACACTATACCCACATGACATTTTTCAATTTTTGTTTCACACAAATAGAGATTTATTTTGGTATTATTTAAACACCTCTGGGTTTTTTATATTTTGTTATATAAATGAAAAAGACCGACATTTTTGAAAAAAAAATGTTTTTTATAGTTTCTGTTATACAATGTTGCAAATAAATACTTGTTCTTCATAAATTTAGGCCAAAATGTATTCTGTTACATTTTAGAAAATAACCCAAATTTGTGTTTATTATTTAGTCTGGAGGAAAGTTATAGAATCCAAAAAATATGGTATATACTGTACAGTTGTGCTCATAAGTTTACATACCCTGGCAGAATTTATGATTTCTTGGCCATTTTTCAGAGAATAGGAATGAATATGAATAACACAAAAACATTTCTTTCACTCATGGTTAGTGTTTGGCTGAATCTATTATCAATCAACCGTGTTTACTCTTTTTAAATCATAATCAAAACAGAAACTACCCAAATGACCCTGATCAAAAGTTTGATTTTGGCCTGATAACATGCACACAAGTTGACACAAAGGGGTTTGAATGGCTATAGGTAAAATAAATAAATGAATTAGTGCGCTAATAGATATAAAGTGCAATCAAAGTGCAAATGTGCAATCAGATGTGGTGAAATTAATAAAGTGCAAATGCCAAATGAGTTATCAAAATTACAAATATACAATATAAATCACAAAGTGCTGATATATAATCCAAAACATGATGAAATAAATTATTGTAATGAATAAATAAAGAGCTGCTGAAAAGCTAATAAAATCTTGTGCACTGTGTGTGAACGGAGTGCTCCCTTAAATGCAAAATTTAAATTAAATTGCATAAACAATTACCACTGTGCATATAGATATCAAACATAAATGGTAAACCTGTGCACGCACTGCAGCCATGCAGTACGGTAGGCTTCAGTGCGTGCACAGGTTTACCATTTATGTTTGATATCTATATGCACAGTGGTAATTGTTTATGCAATTTAATTTCAATTTTGCATTTAAGAGAGCACTCTGTTCACACACAGTGCACGAGATTTTATTAGCTTTTCAGCAGCTCTTTATTAATTCTTTAGAATTAATTTTTTCATTATGTTTTGGATTATATATCAGCACTTTGTGATTTATATTGTATGTTTGTAATTTTGATAACTCATTTGGCATTTGCACTTTATTAATTTCACCACATCTGATTTCACATTTGCACTGTGATTGCACTTTATATCTATTAGCGCACTAATTCATTTATTTATTCAAAATTTCTTCCAATATAGGGCCTGGGGGTCCCCTTGTACTACCTGTAAAGTGGCAGATCTGTACCATGTCTAGAATCTGCTGCAGCAAGAATTGCATTTATAAAGCCCAAAAAATATGACATTTTCCCTGAATGCTGCCTTTATTTTGCTCAGCAACTGCTGGGGAACCAGTGTGTATGATGAGGCCACAATGTAGTGCACTGGGAACAATCAGCACTTACTTGTGTGCATACCTATTTAATATACCTTAGTCTCTACAGCTTTATTATACAGCGCAGCACTACCTCTTTACCTTACCTTAATTCCTTGGGATCCGATAGTTCCTATCAGTGCTTTGCCGCAGTATTCCATTAGCCCTATTTATTCACCAGGCAAGCGCAGAGATACATACTATACCACACTGGGAACAAGATTAAAGATTTGTATGTATGTCCTAAGTTAACTCATCCCTTCCCATACCTAATGATCAGGTCTTAGATCTCCATAATGCTCCATAAGTCTGCTCCTGGTGACCGGAGGGAACGGGCAGCTAGGGAGGGAGTCAGAGCACCGGCCCTTTTACTTCCAGAGGTCCTGTCACCTAGCCAGGTACCAAGCCTGGTAGCTGTTCTTCTCTTCAGTTACACTTGGCAACTACCTCCTTTTCCTTTCTTTGCGAGTTACCTTTAGTAGTTGTGTTATGCATACCCTATCGTGCTATTACAGACCCAGCTTCATAGGAATGTGCAAAAACCCAACAAGCACCCCTTTGAATAACTTCAGACCAGGCTAATGGCAGTTTAACAGCTATTACTGAAAATCCAGCATAACATCAAGAATAAATGCCCTTTCCCTAACTATCTCTAGTTGCAGCTGCACCGGCGTACCTGCATAGGTAAAGTCCTCCTGGGTGTAAGAGCTCCAGTAGAGATGTCCCTTGTTACGGGGATCCCAATGAATCAGTGCTTCAAAGGGGGAGCATAGTTTCCAGCAAGTCCCCATTCTCTTGTCCTCTTTGTAGCCTCTCCTTAGGACAAGAACCTCTTCCCTTTTATAACACACACAGGAAAGACCCCAAACAAAGCCTGTGAACGTGACAAATTTGCTTTAAATCTGGGAGCAAGCTAAAAAATTTAGGAGCCAGTTTTATTAACTAATACATCTTATGGGTGGAACATGTAACATATTCCCGAAGGTGAACTTATCCTATAACCCTTTCACAGCCAGAGATGTTTTAGCAATTATTTGCACACGTTTAAAAAATCATTTTAGGCATGAAGATTACATAAAACCCCCAAATATTATATATTTTATGAATGCAGACACACTAGACAATAAAATAGCGGTGGTTTCAATTTCTTATGTGGCATGATATTACCACAAAGGTCTAGGAAACACAAAATGTCAGTAAAAAAATCACATTCAAATTTAATTTTAGGGGGCACAAAAACGCAAGAAATTCCTCAGTTTTTTTTACTAAAATAAAAGCTGAGGTTGCACTGAGTAAATAGATACCCAACATGTAAAACCTTAAAGAGGAAGTAAACCCTCTGGGACAACTTTGGCCTACAGGTAAGCCTAGATTAAGGCTTACCTGTAGGTCCAATAAATATCTCCTAAACCTACATGGTTTAGGAGATATTTAGAAAAGAAGGGGCACCGCTATCTACGGCGCATGCGCCATAGACAGCGGCGCGCAGGCGCACTGCGCATGCCGAGATCACGGCGATATGCCGCTCTCGTGCGCATGCACGGGAGTGACATCATCGCCGCTCCAGCGAATCACAGCGCTGGAGCGGCGAGACCCGGAAGTCACTCCCGTAGTGATGGCGGCGGAGAAGGACGAGGATGAGGACCGCTCCGGGGGCTTCGTTTTCAGGTAAGTTATTCATAATGAGCTAGTATGCTATGCATACTAGCTCATTATGCCTTTGCCTTGCAGGTTACGTTTTTTTTTTTTTAAAAGAGGCTTTACTTCCTCTTTAAACATGTCGGTACCCTATATTTTTCATAGGCAACGCTTTAAGAAAGCCCCCTATAAGTCATTAGTTTAGCGTTACAACGGAGGTCTGGTGCTAGATTTATCGCTCTCATTCCAGTGTGCGGCGATATGTAACATGTGTATCGCAATCAACGTTTTCAGGCATAGGCACCCCACCACATGCGTTTGTACGTGAGTATATGTGGGGGGGGGGGGGGGGTGGGGGCCTCCATTTCTTTTGGGGGGGGGGGGGTTATGTGCTTGGGCGTAACTTACATTTTTTTCTATTAAAAAAACGTTATTTTTTATTTATTTTTTACTTATCTTTTTCTTTTCCATTACATAGGGGACAAAAAGATCCCTATGTGATGATTTTTTTTTGGTGACAGGTTATTTTTTAATGAGACATCCAGGGCTTAAAAGACATCGCACTGCATTACATTCTTTCCCTTGATGGCCGGGGAAATTGTCAATGGGGACCTGAAAATGACGTCACTTCCGGTTCAACAACTACAAGGGGAGGATGTGTGGCCACTCTCCTCCCTCCCCTCTACCCGGCGCCACCCACTATGCTGGTCCTGGGCCTGCAGATGGCCAAGCGGAGCCCGGGATATGGGGGGGGGGGTTAGCGCGCAGGGTGTGGGAAGCATTCGGGCAGGACGAAACTTCTTGAGGGTTGTCAAGCCCTGCTTTAGACACATTTTAACCACCTCATTACTGGGCACGTTCACCCCCTTCCTGCCCAGGCCATTTTTCAGCTTTCAGCGCTGTCACACTTTGAATGACAATTGCGTGGTCATTCTACACTGTAAAATTGTGAAATTGTTATCATTTTTTTCACACAAATAGAGCTTTCTTTTGGTGGTATTTAATCACTTCTGGATTTTTTATTTTTTCCTAAAAAAAAGACCGAAAATTTTGAAAAAATGAATTTTTACTTCTGTCAGTAAATTTTGTAAATAAGTAATTTTTCTCCTTCACTGATGGGCGCTGATGAGGCCGCACTGATGGGCACTGATAGGCTGCACTAATGGGCACTGATGAGGTGGCATTTATGGGCACTGATGAGGCAGCACTTTTGGGCACTGATTAGGTGGCACTGATGAGGAGGTACGAATATGAGGCACTTATGGGCACTGATAGGTGGCACTGATATGTAGCACTGATGAGCACTGATAGGTGGCACTGATGGGTGGCACTGGTGGGCACAGATAGGCGGCACTGGTGGGAACAGATAGGCGGCACAGATAGGCGGCACTGATGGGCACTGATGGACATTGAAGGGTGGCATTGATGGGCAGCAGTGATGAGCATTGATGGGCAGCCTAGATGGGCATTGATGGGCAGCACTGATAGCCAGCACTGACTGGCATCACTAATGGCCACTGATTGCTGGCACTTATGGGCACTGATTGCTGGCACTGGTGGGCACTGATTGCTGGCAGTGGTGGGCACTCATTGCTGGCACTGGTGGGCACTTATTGCTGGCACTGACGAGGCTTTATTGTAATCATGGCACTGATGATTAGTGACCTGATTACATTCCTAGATGTCCTCTGCGAGGAGATGCCGCTGATCGGCTCTCCTCTCTTCATACTGTCAGTGTGAGTTGAGGAGCGCCGATTAGCGGTATCTCCGCGTTTACATGTGACCGGCAGTGATTGGACACAGCCGATCACATGGTTAAAGAGCCGTGACCGTGGCTCTTTACAGAGGTCGGGGTCATGGCGTGGCTACGATCGGCACGCTGCGCACCCCCGCGGCCGTTCAAGGAAGCCGTCATATGACGTCCACCCAGAACGAGAACCGCACCGCTCTGCCGTCAATTAAAGGTGGACGGGCAGCAAGTGGTTAAACAGAAATACATTTTCACACCAAGCTGCTTTCCTACAATATGCAGTGCTAGAATAAACGAGAATAAAGATAATTATACGCTAGGGATTTATTTGATATTTGGATCTCCTCCATCCAGCAGCCTTAGATGAATGCAAAATATTAGTAAAGGCACTCCAGGCCTGTATGGTGATTGATTAGTACTCAGCGAGAGTTCACATCAAAGAGGTTTTATAATTTGGATCAACTATCGAAAAGCTGACAAATTATACACCAGGGACCCCTTTGTTATTGTCTTCAAACCATCCACTGTCCATCCCTATAATACTTTGTAGGGCAATAGAAGTCACACGGCAGAGCGAAGCTGCATACATACTACATAAGCCGGTTCAGTTTGAGGAGGGTTCAAAAAACATGAGCAAAGCTTGGATGCAGAATTTAAACCCGAATCAAAAGTTAAGAAACAATAATGGTCCTTTTCTAGGCATATAAGTGAGGGACTGTCAAACAAATGGTAAGAGGGACTGGGCACTGACCTTGGGGATATGTACCAAAGCGAAAAAAAGCATTGAAAAAAATAAATAAGCATATCCCTCTATAGTGTGTACTTGTCTCAATTATAGTAAGAGCACTAAGTGTCATTTCAGCTCTCCGTCCCCTGTTTTCTGACAGCTCAGGTAAATTCTGTACTTTGAACAGATGTCAAGAAGAGTAGGACTACAGATAAACAGGTACAACTTATGTAGGGGGATTTTTTTTCATCTCTGTGTATCACCTGAGGCCAGTCACTTCACTGGGTATATGTGGATTTACAGCCACTTTAATTGCTTCAGCCCCGGAAGATTTGGCTGCTGAATGACCAGAGCATTTTTTGCCATTCGGCACTGCATCGCTTTAACTGACAATTGCGCGGTCGTGTGACGTGGCACCCAAACAAAATTGATGTCCTTTTTTCCCCACAAGTAGAGCTTTCGTTTGGTGGTATTTGAGCACCTCTGCGGTTTTTATTTTTTGCGCTATAAACAAAAAAATAGTGACAATTTTGAAAAAAAAAAACACATTATTTTTTACTTTTTGCTATAATAAATATCCCCCAAAAATATATAAAAAAACATATTTTTCTCCTCAGTTTAGGCCGATACGTATTCTTCTACATATTTTTGGTAAAACAAAATCGCAATAAGCATTTATTGATTGGTTTGTGCAAAAGTTTTAGCGTCTACAAAATAGGGGATAGTTTTATGGCATTTTTATTAATCATTTTTTTTTTTTTTACTAGTAATGGCGACGATCAGCGATTTTTATTGTGACTGAGACATTATGGCGGACACATCGGACACTTTTGGTGCGATTGTGGGACCATTCACATTTATACAGCGATCAGTGCAATTACAAATGCATTGATTACTGTGTAAATGTGACTGGCAGTGAAGGGGTTAACCACTAGGTGGCGCTGGAGGGGTTAACTGTGTCCTAGGGAGGGATTCTAACTGTGGGGGGGAGGGGCTATGTGTGACACGACACTAATCACCGCTCCCGATTACAGGGAGCTGTGATCAGTGATGGTGTCATTAGGCAAAATGCTTGTTTACATCAGCATTTCCCCGTTCTTCCTCTCCGCGAGACGATCGCGGGTATCCCCGTGGACATCGATTCCGCGGGACCCGCGATCACACTCACAGAGCTTGCGGCAAGCCGCTTCTTAAAGGGCAACATACAGATACGTGATTCTGCCTGTATGTGCCCTTCTGCCGCAGTATATCTGCGTGAAGCGGTCAGGAATCGGTTAAAAAACAAAGTTCGATCCAAATTTGAGTTTAAACTGAGCTTTTTCGGGCACTTTTTGTTTACAAGTTTAAATCAGTATTTTTTGCTAGAAAATTACTTATAACCCCCCCAAACATGGAATAAAATGGCGACCGTTGCATTTTTTTTTATGTCACACATTAGATTTTAGTTGACTAAAATGTACCAGAGATTTTAGTAGACTAAAATCCAACTAAAAGTAAAACAATTCAGATGACTTAAATACGTCTAATGCCCCGTACACACGGTCGGAAATTCCGACCACAAAATGCGTCAGATTTTTTCGACACTGGTGTTGCATACACGCGGTCGGACAAAGTTGTCGGAAAATCCGATCATTCTGAACGTGGTGACGTTCGTTGCGTACGACGGAACTACGTAGAGGCTAGTAGCCAATAGCTTTGGTCTCCTAATTTGATCTGAGCATGCATGGAACTTTGTCCGTCGGAATTCTCTACAAACGATCGGAAAATTTGAGAGCAGGATCTCCAATTATTTCAGTCGGAAATTCCGACGGAAAAAGTCAGATGGAACCCACACACACGGTCGGATTTTTCGACAACATGGTCCGATTGGACATTTTTTCCGACTGTGTGTACGGGGCATAAAACTAAAATGACATTTTAGTCAAAAGACAATGACTAAAACAAAATCGAAATTTGATGTCAAAATTAACACTGGTAGTGACATCACCAAATCTCATTCCAATTCTTCTGAGACTGGCCATCAATAGCAACAGTGCCTTAGTTGATCTCTCACTGCAGATATACAGCTATGAAGCTACAGGCACAAGAAGTGCTTGGTGATTGGCCCAGAGCTATCAAATGAAAGTGAAGACTGCGATTCTTACAGATTGTAGTTCCTTACCGATTCTCATTGGGAGTCGACATTTGATAAGTGGAACACAGCATCAGTTCTCCTGAATTCATAGAGAATTGATCTCTGATCTGGATCGCATTCAGTTTGGAACATCCACAGAAATGAAATAATCCTTTGCATTTGCATAAAATATTGAAATACCAATTGAACTGTTTTAATTGCACGTTGCTATACGCCAGGTTTATTTAAACAGGTCCATTTAACACACTCAACTGTTCATGCTGAGCGTGAACAGTTGAGTGTGTTAAATGAACACATTTTAAAACCTGGCTTGGAGCAATGCGCAATTAAAATGATTCTATTCATATTTTATTGGAGGCACTTACGCTGTGTAGCATTCAATTTTCGAACGAGCGAGTGTGTTTTCTTAATGGAAAAAATAATAACATTTAATCATTATGAGGTTTACAGGGGGGGCAGAAATGTATGCCTTTGGGTGTGGAATTAATGTATTACAAAAATCAGGGACAAATATAGGCAGGACTGATGTAAAAGCCTCACCTTCCATATAAGCAATGATTTAAAAATCTTTCAAATAAAGATATATACCCTGATCAGCCTTAACATTATGACCACTGAGAGGTAAAGGGAATAAGACTGATTATCTCCTTACGATGGCACCTGAAAGTAGGAGGGATATATTAGGCAGCAATGTTGTCTCTGAAGTTGATGTGTTGAAAGCAGAAAAAATGGGCAAGTGTAAAGATCTGAGCATCTTTGACAAAGTCAAAGTTGTAGTGACTAGACAACTGGGTGAGAGCAACTCCAAAACTAGAGCTCTTGTGGGATGTTCCCGGTCTGCAGCGGTCGAGACCTACCAAAGGTGGTCCAAGGAAGGAAAACCAGCAAACTCGCAAACAGGGTCATGGGCAGCACTTGAGCATCTGAACTTGACCACAGGAGCAATGAAAGTAGGTGGCCCAGCTGATAAATTCAAGAATGGTTTGAGGAACACAACAACGAGTTTGAGGTGCTGATTTGGCCTCCACTTTCTCCAGATTTTAATCCGATCTCCAAATGTGCTAGAAAAACAAGTTCGATCCATGAAGGCCCTACCTCTCAACTTACAAGTCTTAAAGGATCTGGTACTGAATGCTTAGTGCCAGATACTACAGCAAACCTTCAGAGGTCTACTGGAGTCAATGCCTTGATGGGTTATGGTGGGTGGTCATAAGGTTATGGCTCTTTGGTGTAGATGCATTATTATTACAGCTATTGTACTGCTTTATTGATATGGCACCAACAACTTCTGTACCACTGTTCAAAGTAAGGTTAAAGAACAGTGATGGTATCAGGGGTCCTAACTGTGGCCCCTGACATCACCAAGGGGCCTTGCATGCTTTTTGGTATTGGTAATGCTACAGAAGACCATCAGAGACAGTAGACAGAGATTGCAAACATTCAACACAATACTTCAGACATACTAAAGGAGATGGTCAGAGACTGCAGATAAGCTGTAGGTTGACATATGTTGTAAAGTCTGGGGACATGCTACTTGAGACTGCTAGAGTAAGTTGACCAGATTTTCATAATGAAGACTAGGGACACCCTATTGACCAAGCCTACATTTATTGGGTAAGGCAGGTGTGGGGCTAATAGCCAACTGGTGCAGATGGCCAGCTTGTGGGAGGGCCCTAAAGGGGTATGGTTGAATAAAACCTGAGCCTACTCATCTCTGGAGCAAGAAGAGTAAAGAGGTCGTAAGTTAGTAAAGCACATAGTGCCTCTCAAGCAAAATGTTGCCAGGCATATTATACCACAGACCATGAGCCAGGTATGTCATTGGAGTCTCTACCCCTGCTCCAGCCCTGCTAGAACACTGCCCCCCCTGCTGAGGCTGAACTCTCTGCCATCTTGTGCCCTGCTCCTTGCCAAAGGCCTCCACACGACGTTCCCGGCCATGGACCTTTCTATCCTGAAGAAGGAATGCCCACACAATAAGTAGATTCACTGCACTTTACTGGTGTTGTTCAGGAAACGGCATTACAGTCACATCACAAGGACATTCATTCCGGAGTTACTTGACATACACAGTCAATCACATATAGTGGACAGTCCACATTAGTCACAGGTGAAATGATGCGCAGCACTTCAGCAGCCAACTCCCTTTAGTCTCTCCTCCTCCCAGGGTCATTAATACTCACAGGACTGTGCTCTCAGTAGTCACCTCCTTGCTAGGTACATCTCCCCAAGGAACCCTCCAGGGAAACAGTCTCATATATGGATCTCCAGCCTGGCCTAAAAGGCCTTTTGCAATCCTCTCTAGCCCCCATCTCCATAAGGGAAAGAATGACTGCAGCTGGCTCCTCCTATGTACAGGTCCACTCCAGTCAGCATCCTGCTATGTTCATGGCCTGCTTGTGCAGAGTACAGAGTTGAGAGATGCACTATGTACTGAGTGTAGGGTTGAGTGGTGCGCTACGTACTGAGTGAAGGGTTGAGAGGTGTGCTATGTACTGAGTGCAGGGTTGAAAGGAGCGCTATGTACTGAGTGCAGGGTTGAGGGCTGCACTACGTATTGAGTGCAGGGCTGAGGGATGTGCTGTGTACAGAGTGCAGAGTTGAGAGATGCACTATCTACTGAATGTAGGGTTGAGTGGTTCGCTACGTACTGAGTGAAGGGTTGAGAGGTGTGCTATGTACTGAGTGCAGGGTTGAAAAGTGTGCTATGTACTGAGTGTAGGGTTGCGGACTGGGTTATGTACTGAGTGCAGGGTTGAGAGGTGTGCAAAGTACTGAGTGCAGGGCTGAGAGGTGCTCTACGCACTGAGTGCAGGGTTGAGAGGTGCACTACGTATTAAATGCAGGGCTGAGGGATGTGCTGTGTACAGAGTGCAGGGTTGAGAGATGTACTATTTACTGAGTGTAGGGTTGAGTGGTGCGCTACAAACTGAGTGTAGGGTTGAGTGGTGCGCTACAAACTGAGTGAAGGGTTGAGAAGTGTGCTATGTACTGAGAGCAGGGTTAAAAGGTGCGCTATGTACTGAGTGCAGGGTTGAGGACTGTGTTACGTACTGAGTGCAGGGTTGAGAGGTGTGAAAAGTACTGAGTGCAGGGTTGAGAGGTGCGCTATGTACTGAGTGCAGGGCTGAGGGATGTGCTGTGTACTCCTCAAGTTCTCCTCCATTACAGAGCTCATCCCCCTTCCCGCATTCTAGTACAAGTGGCAGTAGTAAGCAAGGAGAAAGGTGAACCGCGCTGGAGGAGGCAGAACTTTCCAGCTGACCAAAAACTTTGCTGGTGCCCACACTTGCGTGCCCCTGCAATGCAAGTTGCAGGAGCCAAGTGCCAGGACTTGTTTTGGCACTGGGCTCCACTCTGGGACTCAGTCTTGATTCGCCAGGATGCCGGGACTTGCATCAAATCCTGGCACAGTCCCGGCGAATCCAGGATGGTTGGGAGGTATGTTATTGACTCACCCCTGACATCACTGCAGGGGTGCTTATCCTACAGGGGCCTAGCACCCGAAGACACTGTCTGCTGTAACCAGCAGTTAAGTAGAGGCACTTCTGGTTACATAGCCACCTAGTGGCAAAGTAGCTAACTGCACCTGCCTACAAGTAACTAACTGCGTCTGCCTATACAGCAGGGTTGCCAACCGTCAGTAAATTTACGGACCGTTCGTAAAAATCTGTGATTTTTTACAACTGTTTGTAGATATCAGGGGCTAAAAATATGTTATGCTGTGTTGACTTTTTAAGTGTATACCAGACAAATTACTTGTTATGGGTATTGTCAATATTTCCATATTGTGTTTATACTGTTAAAATATTGATTGTCTTAGTTTTTAATTGGAGTTCTCAAAATTTTCAGGTTGTCAGTAAACAAAGTGCTCTGTCCAACATTTTCCATGTTTTGTCAGTAAAAAATGCTGCGGGAGGTTGGCAACACTGCTATACAGGGACACTTTTTTCCCCAGGGACAACCTCCTGAAATTAGGGACTGTTCCCAGAAACCGGGTACCTCTAGTCACCCTAAGCTAGAGATCATTGTCATTACAAATCAGTTCTCTTGGGTCCAAGAGCAGCACAACAAGTACCAAAGGGCAGTATGGCCCTCAGTAGACGCGTGCACAACGGAAAATTTTGTTTAGTTGCGGTTCGTTGTCATTCGTAAAATACATAATTTTGTTCTGTTATATTCGTTATGTTACATTCATTTGTTTTCGGATAATTCGTTATTTCTGTAGAGTGTCAATATTCGTTATACTGAATCTCAAATCATGTCGAATTAGTTCGTTATATCCGCTATAATTTCTTTCGTATTACCGTATTTATTGGCGTATAACACGCACTTTTTTCCCCTTTAAAATCAGGGGGAAATCGTGGGTCCCCACCGTTCCCCCTCTGATTGTGAGGAAAGGAGCGAGCGGAGCCGAGATACACAAAGCCGAAGTACACTCGGCTTTACTCGGCTCCTCTCACAGCCACGCACACCTCCACTGATTGCAAGAGGAGCAAGCTCCGCTGACATACAGAAAGTCCTCTCGCAGTCCCGCCCCGGACTGTGAGCAGAGCCGAGTCTAAACGAAGTGCACTCGGCTTTCTGTATGTCAGTGGCGCTTGCTCCTCTCGCAATCAGTGGAGGTGGGCGTGACTGCGAGAGGAGCCGAGTAAAGCCGAGTGTATTTCGGCTTTGTGTATCTTGGCTCCGCTCGCTCCTCCCCGCTCACAGTCAGCGGAGATCGGTACCAAATTTAAATCAGGGCAAGGCTGCAAAGAGACTGGCAATGCTGCAAAGAGACTGACAAGGCTGCAAAGGCACTGGGCAAGGCTGCAAAGGCACTGGGCAAGGCTGCAGATGGACACTGGGCAGGGCTACAATGATGGACAAGGCTGCAGATGGACACCGATAAGGCTCCATTGATGGGCATTTAAAAGTAAGTTTTTTTCCTTAAACTTCCCTCCTAAAAGTTTTTTTACTTAAAATTCCCTCCTAAACTTGGGGTGCGTGTTATACGCCGATAAATACGGTTGAAATTCGATATTTATGTATGTATATATATTCGTGATAATGATTCGTAGTTTGGAAAGTTGTTTGTTTATAAAATCTTTTAACAAACACAATGACAATATCTCTTCTCCTCGGCTCAAATACAATACAACACCCTTCTCACTCAGTTCTCAGGAATGCAGTTTGCCAGTAATCCAACCTCCAGCACAAAATTACTCAGCTGATTGGACTGTAAGATTTACTTTGAGTTGACCTTTTGTTTCATTAGATCTTTAACGAACTACCGAATCATGTCGAATTCATTCGTTAAATTCGCTATAATTTCTTTCGTATTAGTTGAAATTCGTTATTTTTTTATTCGGACATTCAGATGCAAAATTCGTCCGTATTTCGATTTGTTACGAAACAAATTGCACATGTCTAGCCCTCAGGTCACAAATTGAGCTTCAGGGTTATGCAGGGATGTAGCAATAAATATATACCATACACAAATCTACAAAGTTCCCTGCCCAATAGAGATTCCAATTTAGATGGTGAAGTTATGGGTAGGCAGCTGATACCACTGCTTTGCATTTCAGTGCAGCAGAAGCAGAGTTGTCAGCTCAAACAGGAAATTAGAGGCTCGCTGGATTTGTGGCAGATCGACAAGTGTTTTTCTGTATTTTTAACATTTTCAAAACATGACAAGCCATAGAAAAAGCTGCAAACAAACTTTTTCTTAACTTTTTTTTTTTTGCCCAGACATACACTTTATTAGGGTCTTCTTGTTAGTGTTTTTGTTGTTACGCACGTAGGCTTATTTCAAAATGAAATATGATTGCTGATTGCTTTGCATTGAGCCTTGAGCCTACTTGAATAAGGTCAGCAATATGTGGACCATTTGAAAGATGCAGTACATTACTCTGCATGCTGTGACTACAGTGTTTTAACACAACCTTACCATAACGAAACTCCTTCCTACTCTATAATTTCCCCTCTCCTATACGAGCAGTTTACTGGACCTAACTGCGAGGGCTATTTTCTTTTTTTTAAGAGGTTTTTTCCCCTTCATTTTTATCTAGTGGTCCTGCCAGTAAAATGCATACTGGCCTAGCATGACATTTATGTATAATCTTATAATAAAACCGGGTACTTTTAAGGTACATGTTTATTCAAATGCCACAGAGAAAATGAAAAATTATTAAATATATTTATTATACTGAATATTAAAAACATCAAACCAAACTGGTTATATTTCATCCATCACAAATAATTTTCTATCATGGTAAACCTATTGCACCTCTAAAGACCATATACAAACTCTAATCAGGATTATTTTTTTGCAATAATAAAATGTAATAAAGTAATAAAGTAAGTAATAAAATGTAATTCCCATTTTAGACTGTTCTTTATCAAATTTTTAATCCATATATGCAGGGCTTTTTTTTTAGCGGGAAGTTGGTGGTATACCATTTTGGCACCTTCAGCACTGAGTGTTTGTACTGGCAAGGAAGGGATGCTGGAAGGTCTATTGATGGTGGCTGCTGGGGAATTCTATTGTCACTGGGGAGGATCTGTTGTTGCTGGGGGTGGGGGCTGCATGAGGTTATATTGATGCTGGTTGCTGGTGGATCTATGGTTGCTGGCAGGGGTCTATTTTGCTGCTGAATCGGATAGGGAGGGTCTATTGTTGCTGGCTGTAGGTGATCTATTTTAATGCCTTTGATATCATTAACAAATTTCATACAGATCACTTAGCACCACAAAATAATACTTGGTTTTCTTCTGTCTAAAATGGGCAGCCCTGGGAGGTGGGCAGAGACAATTGATAGTGCTTAGAGGTACAGTAGGTAGAGGGCAGAGACCATGGGTACTTCAGGGGCAGTTATTACCTGCACCTAGGGATGAGCTTGATGTTCAGGTCGAACATAAGTTCGACTTGAACATTGGGTGTTCGCCTGTTCGCTGAAGAGCGAACATTATGGGGCGTTCATGGCAAATTTGAGCACCGTGGAAAGCCCCATAATGCACTGCGAGATCGCACTGAATTGCTGTATGATGATTGGCCAAAGCATGCACCTGACCTGCATGCTTTGGCCAATCACAGCGCCCTCTGCTAAGAGAGCCATAATTGGCCAAAGGCAGGGTGCCTTTGGCCAATCATGGCTCAGGGGGACTAAGTCCACACCGCACACTATATAAGGCAGTGTATTTGATATAGATATACAGTCAGTCTAGTATATATATACATATATATATATATATATATATATATATATACTCTGCATTCAGCAAAGACTATATATTCAGTGTTTACTCTATATATACTTAGTGCATGCAGTGTATTAATATATATATACAGTCTCGTATGTATATATATATATATATATATATATATATATATATATATATATATATATACTCTGCATCCAGTGTAACCTTTATCTACAGTGCATTCAGTGGTGTACTGTTTCTAATACACTTCAGGCGGTGTAAACAGTATCTAATACAGTGTGTGCAGTGTCTACTACACTTCTGGTGGTGTACACAGTATAAAATACAGTGCAGGCATTGTACAGTTTCTAATACAGTGCAGGTGGTTTACACAGTATCTAATACAGTGTGTACAGTTTTTACTATACTTCTGGTGGTGTACACAGTACACAATACAATGCAGCCATAGTACAGTTGCTAATACAGTGCAGGCGGTGTACACAGTATCTAATACAGTGTGTACAGTTTCTACTACACTTCTGGTGGTGTACACAGTACACAATACAGTGCAGCCATAGTACAGTTGGTAATACAGTGCAGGGGGTGTACACAGTATCTAATACAGTGTGTACAGTTTCTACTACACTTCTGGTGATGTACACAGTACACAATACAGCGCAGCCATAGTACAGTTGCTAATACAGTGCAGCTGGTGTACACAGTATCTAATACAGTGTGTACAGTTTTTTACTATACTTCTGGTGGTGTACACAGTACACAATACAGTGCAGCCATAGTAAGTACAGTTGCTAATACAGTGCAGGCGGTGTACACAGTATCTAATACAATGTAGTGTGGTGTTGCAAAACAAAATATACATCATGTCCAAAAGGCCACCAAGGAGAGGCAGACGCTCACAGGCCACTAAAAGAGGGCAAGCAGCCTCTGTGTCTACAGTCAACAGTGCTGGTCGTGGACATGGTGCATCCTCTGCAGGTGGCCGTGGGGTACACTTTTCTTTTTTTTCTGCTGCTGGCCGTGTTATTGAGCCAGAACATGCAGAAGAGTTGGTGGAGTGGAAAACAAAGCTGTCCTCATCCTCCTCATCCTCTGTCACCCAGGCTCAGAGTAGTTTGCCTTCCAACGCAGCTGACAAAGCAGCCTATTCCACCTGCTCCTTGTCCACAGTCACTCCTTCCGTAGCCCCACCATCATGCACGGAGGAGTCCCCAGAACTATTCGACCACAGTGTCGGGTACATGCTGCTGGAGGATGTGCAGCGATTTGAAGGCTCCATTGTTGGTTCCCAGGTTGAGGAAGGGAGTAACGTAAGCCTTGAGAGAGGGGGTGCCCAAGAAGGACAAGAAACTGGCAGTCATGTTCCCCCAGCTGCAGCATACTGCCAAGTTTGCTCCAGTGAAAAGGAGGGAAGGGATGATGAGGTCACTGACTGTACTTGGATGCCAGAGAGAAGAGAGGAGGAGGAGGCACAGCTCCAACGAGGCAATATGCCCTCTAGTGGGCAGCTTAAGGGCAGCCACCCTATTGCATCACACCGCAATAGGGTGGCTTTTTCACTTTTGATTTTTCAAGTTTGTGTCCCATAGACTTTAACGGTGTTCACATGTTTAAACAAATTTTTTGCCTGTTCGCATGTTCTGCTGCAAACTTAATCGGGGGTATTTGGCTCACCCCTACTGGCACCTATTCTCTGAGAAAAAAAAAGCTATTCATATGTGGGATAAGGTTTAAATTGGTAACCTCCTGGTCAAGCTTTTCACTGGTTCTTGCATTTTTCCTCCTACTGACCCACCAACACTGAGGCAATTTTTACCCCCCTCTGACCAGCTATGTAAGCTATGTAAGTATGTACGCTATGTTACATACTATATAGACTTTGTTGTCTGTTACATACTCTTGACTCTTACACTCCAAATACTATGCTGTACCTTACTGTACGTAATCCTGACTCATGCACTCTATATTCTATTTTGTTCATAACAGAGTCCTGACCCCTATGCTCTATAGGCTATGTTGAAAATTAAATAGTCCTGACCATTGGGCTCTAATTTCTATGTTGTACATTACATAGGCCTGTCCCTGGGCTCTATATTTTACATTGTACATTACACGGTCCTGTACCCTAGGCTTTGTATCCTACATTGTACGTGACATTGTCCTATTTGGGCTGTATATTCTAAGTTGTACATTACATATGTCTGAAACCTGCTCTCTATGTTCTATTTGAACATTACATAGTCCTCTCCCCTGATTTGTATATTTGATGGTGTGCTTTGCATACATCTGACCCTTGCACTCTATATTCTTTGTTGTACATTACATAGTCCTGGCCCCTAGGCTTTATATTTTATGTTGTGCCTTACATACATCTGACCTCTGCACTCTCTATTCTATGATGTACATTACATAGTGCTGGCTCCTGGGCTTTATATATTTTATATTGTGCCTTACGTACGTCTGGCCCTGCACTCTATATTCTATGTTGTACATTACATAGTCCTTTCCCCTGGGCTGTATATTTTAAGTTATACATTGCATACGTCTGGCACTGCACTCTATATACTATGTTGTACATTACATAGTCCTGGCCCCTGGGCTTTAGATTTTATGTTGTGCCTTACATACATCCGACCCCTGCGCTCTATATTCTGTGTTGTACAGTACATTACATAGGCTTACCAACAGGCTGAGTAGGAACTTCCTGCAACAGATCACATGAATTTCAGATGAAGGTGTAGTGACCTGATTCTATCTTGAATAGCTTTAGCATTTGACCGATTCATCTTACATTTTGCATGGAGTTGTGCTTTACATAAGCAGAATAAAGTTAACAGGTCAGATGGAACATAATAAAGGACTCCATGGCTTCAGCCGCAAAAAAAGAAAAATATAAGACGTGGATTAATGAATGGCTGGGTCCATACAGGAAGATGTAGTGGACATCGTACGAGGCTGTTACTAGGAAGTGGCTGCGGGCAATAAAAGCCGTTCAGTGGGAAGTGATAAATGACCTCTGTTCACCGTAAATCTTGTTATAAGTCATAAATAAGCAATACGCACCGCTCATAGGAAGAATGACAAATATTGCAACAAACAGCAAACAAGGGGATCAGGAGCAAAGATTAATATCATCAATGTGTCCGGGGGGCATTTATATATCTTCATGATCTATAACTGTGTAACAGAGGGAGGGTTCTTTCAATTTATCTATCTATATTTATGTCTTTCTGTCTGTCTACCCATAAATTTACCCATCTACCCATCTATTTACTGATTAGATTTTTATGGAAAGTATTGGTATCTATCTATCTCTATCTATCTATCTATCTATCTATCTATCTATCTATCTATCTATCTATCTATCTATCTATCTATCTATCTATCTATCTGTCTTTCTTTCTTTCTTTCGCCCTACCCCCACAAGAGCCACTTAGATTCAACAGGTTCTCTCTCCCTGTATTTTTATGTAATTTATTGCTTTTAGAAACTGGGAAGGGGAGGCAGGGTAAAGTGGGATACTGCAAAAACGCTTGAGCCCAGTTCAGCATTGGACAACTCTCGCTCTCTCTCTCTAAACAGTAACAATGCACTGTTTTTACACACTGCTGGGAACCATGAGACAGATTGAAGAACAGGTGTAGCTAGTCTGGAACAGTCTATAGGATTATGGGTGGGGACCATGAAGTAGCTTGCAGAACAGGTATAAGTAGACTGGAACAGTATATGGGTTCTCAGCTAGGGGCTATGAAGTAGCTTGCAGAACAGGTATAGCTAGACTGGATCTGTTTATAAGTTCGTGGCTGGGGACCATGAAGTAGCTTGCAGAACAGGTATAATTAAACTGGAACAGTCTATGGCAGTGGTGGCAAACCTTGGCACTCCAGATGTGGGGGTGCCAAGGTTCGCCATCACTGGACTATGTGTTCATGGCTGGGGACCATGAAATAGCTTGCAGAACAGGTATAACTAGACTGGAACAGTCTATGGGTTTACAGCTGGGGACCATGAAGCAGCTTGAAGAACAGGTATAGCTGGAATAGAACAGTCTATAGGTACACTGTTGGGGAGCATGAAGTAGCTTGCAGAACAGGTATAGCTAGACTGGAACTGTTTATGAGTTCATGGCCGGGGACCATGAAGTAGCTTGCAGAACAGGTATAATTAAACTGGAACAGTCTATGGCAGTGGTGGCAAACCTTGGCACTCCAGATGTTTTGGAACTACATTTCCAATGATGCTCAACTACACTGCAGAGTGCATGAGCATCATGGGAAATGTAGTTCCAAAACATCTGGGGTGCCAAGGTTCGCCATCACTGGACTATGGGTTCATGGCTGGGGACCATGAAATAGCTTGCAGAACAGGTATTACTAGACTGGAACAGTCTATGGGTTTACAGCTGGGGACCATGAAGCAGCTTGAAGGACAGGTATAGCTGGAATGGAACAGTCTATAGGTACACTGTTGGGGAGCATGAAGTAGCTTGCAGAACAGGTATAAGTAGACTGGAACAGTCTATGGGTTCTCAGCTGGGACCATGAAATAGCTTGCAGAACAGGTATAGCTAGACTGGAACTGTATATGGGTTCATGGCTGGGGACCATGAAGTAGCTTTCAGAACAGGAATAACTAGACTGGAACCATTTATGGATTCACGGCTGGGAATCACAAGATATTTTATAGCTCTGGTAGTGGCAGACTAGAACAGTCTGTATTTTGACTGGGGACCATAAATTACATTGAAGCATGTAATAAAGGCTATACTCACAAAATTCTGGAGCAGGATCAGTCCATAGGTGCTACCCCTTGGAAAGTAGTCCAACTTCCAGCTCAGTAGTGCTTCAGGGACAAACAGCCCCCTGAAGCTCACTGATCCATTTTTTCACAGGGGAAGACAATTTCTCCAGGGCTTCAGACTATTTATCAGCTTTCCCAGCCCCCATCTGGGTACACCTGCCCAGGGATTAGCTAGGCTCTGCTCAGTATTCAGGCTGGTCATTTGAATTCTCTTCCCTAAACTCTTTCTAGAGGCAGGGGGAAGCAATGAAACTACCAGTTTGTGAAGCCCTGAACAGACCGGACTAGACAATCACTGCTTCTCTGATTACATGAAGAGCCAAGGGCTAAATTTATCTGTCAGCCTAACTAGGAGGGTACTTAATCTATCTATCTATCTATCTATCTATCTATCTATCTATCTATCTATCTATCTATCTATCTATCTATCTATCTATCTATCTATCTATCTATCTATCTATCTATCTATCTATTTCTGTCTATCTACCCATCTATTTATTGATTAGATATCTATCTATAGTGTTGATTATCTATCTATATCATCTTTATCTATCTATTTATCTATCTATCTATCTATCTATTTATCTTAAGAATGAGCAAATTATTCTAATACTACTGACATTCCTTTTATAAAGCATTAGAAAAGCATATTTTATTTTAAATCGCCATAAAGGATTTGTCCTATTAGAAGTGCAACTCTAATGCCGCATACACACGAGCAGACTTTTCGACGAACTAGGTCCGACGGTCTTCCCAACAGACTTTCGGTGGAGTTCCGACGGACTTTCCGAACTAACGGACTTGGCCACACACAAGCACACCAAAGTCCGACGGATTTGAACGTGATGACATACGACCGGACTAGAATAAGGAAGTTCATAGCCAGTAGCCAATAGCTGCCCTAGCGTCGGTTTTCATCCGTCGGACTAACATACAGACGAACAGATTTTTCGTCCGGACTCGAGTCGTCGGAAAGATTTGAAACATGTTTTAAATCTAAAGTCCGTCTGATTTTTCGACAGCAAAGGTCCAAAGAAGCCCACACACGATCAAATTGTCCGGCGGATTTGTTCCGTCGGACCTAGTCCGTCGAAAAGTCTGCTCGTGTGTACGCGGCATAACAAAAACACTAAAGACCAGGTCACCATGTCTAGTGGGAGCCATAAAAATATAGAGTGCATTCAAAGAGTCAGGATGCAGAAAACTCACTTTACAGCAGGGGTCTTAAACGCCGTCCCTCCAGCTGCTGCAAAACTACAAGTTCCATCATGCCTCTGCCTGTGGGAGTCATGATTGTAACTGTCAGCCTTGTAATGCCTCTTGGGACTTTTAGTTTCGCAAAAGCTGGAGGGCCGCCAGTTTGAGGCCACTGCATCAGGACAGGAAATGTCAACGAGGACATAGCTAGCTATTCAAATCTGATAGAGGGTTCCTCACTTTATGCAAAAATAATAATAATAAAAAAAGCTTTGGCTAGAGTTCCACTATAATGAAAAAGATATTTTATAGTTTCTTCCACTGCCAAATAGTGCCAAATTTGTGTGAAGCAGCATTTGCTGCCAGGGCATACTATTCAGAAACGTTTCAAAGTTTAGAGAATGACAATTACAGTCTCTGCTTTAAATTCACACACCAGCTGGAACTGTGATTTCTTTGGAAGGCAGCATTTATGGGGTCATTTCAGAGAAGCATGTTGTGTTATTTTTGTTACCGTGGGTTATTTGCTAAATTCAACTGAATTCACGACACGCACACTAGGTTATGAATTTTTGTGGCGTTTTGCCCATAAAAGTAAATTTGCAAGAATGACTTCAATGACTATCACCTTGAAAAACAACTCATTCAGTTTAAAATAGAAATGAAAGGCAAAACATTTTTGTATAGATATATATAAAAAAAGAAAAAAAAATACATTAAAAATACTTTTTTTCCCCTTTGTTATAAATGATCACATTCCCTCTGTTCTCAGCTGCATAATAGCTGGGGGAGGAGCAGTAGCAGCACACTGAGCTTGCCATTGGAAAGCTGTGTGTGTGTGTGGGCCTGATCATTGGAGGACCATAGTTTTGTGTGTGGGGGTAGAGCATCATATAATTTTCACCTTACGGAGGTACCATCCCCTACATTAAATATCTCAAAAGTATAAAGGGTTTCATGGGACTTTAGATGTGCCTCCGAGGGTATATTGAATAAATATAAGTATTATGTATAAAAACACAATATTTTTATTGAAGAAATCACACATATATGTAAAAAAGTTATTATAAAAAAAATCCATAGGTCAGCCTGGTACTTTCCTGGCATTAGAATCCATTTATTTTTCCCAACGGGTTTCACGGACAGGCCCGCTTCATCAGGACCTCAGATTTGTATTAAAATGTACTGTAACAATATACATAAGTACATATTAATTGACAGATATTGGATAACATATTATATCATTGTCATTGCTTAAACACAAAGCACATAAATATATATTATATTCACCAAGAATTGTCGAGGAGGATGGATGAAGTCCATATTTTCTAATCAGGTATTAATATTTATCCAATGTATTTACCATCCTAAAGCAACTTGGGCACATTTCATATCGCCAACAAGGTGGAAATGTATAAAAGACAAAGAATAGTCACCTGCAAACAATAGCGTGGAAAGAGTGGCGATAAAGAGCGGGGATAAAGAGCCTGCCAGGCCCATGGGGAACAGCCCAGTCCTTCAAAGAGTTGTTTGTCAATCTAGGTGATAAAATTCATAAACTGAATCATAGATCTAATAGGGAAGAAAACAGAGAAACAGGAAGGGAAAATGGGAGGGAAGATAAAGGGAAAAATGGGGTGGTGCCCCCTTGTGACGTCACCGACCGATGCATGCTGGCATGGTTCCATCAGGTGACGTCACTAGATGGCCCGACCCCTTACCAATTTAGGAACTGTCATACGGCGGAGCAGGCATTTGGCGGTTAACCTTTGTCGCAGGCGGAGCTGTTTTAATTTTCTTTTGCCGGGTCTGGCGGTGCGGTGGGCGTCGTGATTGACGGTGGACCTGCATTGGGGGACATTGTTTTTTATTATTTTTTAATAAAGGTATTGTCAAAAACTGCCTCCTGTCTTTATTTTTTTTTGATTTTTTTTGGTAAATGAGTAGAGTATCCCATACTCATTCACATGGGGGGGCGGGATCTGGGTGCCCCACAGACCCCCACAACCACTGCCCAGGGTTGTCGGGAAAAGGCCCTTGGGGACAAATTGCTTTGGGGTGAGGAGGCAGAGCCCCCCTGCTTCAAAGCACCCCCATGTTGAGGTCATGTTGGCCTGGTATGGTTCAGGAGGGGGGGGGGGGCGCTCACTCGTCCCCCTTCTTTCCTGGCCTGCCATGCTGCATGCTCAGATTAGGGCCTGGTATGGACTGTGGGGGAAAGGAACCCCACGCTGTTTTTTTTTTTAAATGTTGGCGTAGGGTTCCCCCATAAAATCCATACCAGACCTAAAGGGCCTGGTATGTATAGGGGGGAGACCCCATGCCATTTTCTTAATTTTTTTGTATTGCCGGCAATAACTTGCAGCCACAATAATCAATTTAAATGTCTTTTTATTTTTTTTACAAATGTCAGTTGTGCTGCAGCAGGTTCTATACCCGGTACAGATGTGCCACTTTACAGGCAGACTAAGGGGACACCCCCCCCCCCCCCCCAGACACCATGTTTAAAGGAATTTTACATTTTATTGTTTCACCTTAAGCATCATTAAAATCACTGCTCCTTTAAAAACAAACTTTTTTAAAGTTTTTTATGCATTGATTCATGTCCCCCAGGGCAGTACCTGGCCCCCCATACCCTTTTATGGTCAATTACTTGCATATAACCCTTCAAAATGGGGACTTTTGATTTTTCATGTTCGGGTCCCATATACTTTAATAGAGTTTGCAGCTCGAGTCTGAAATTTTCCCTGTTCGGGAGTTCTGGTGCACACCGAATCAGGGAGTGTTCGACTCATCACTAATCTGAAATATGAAATGTTGAGTTAACATATTTTTTAACTTAAAGCCAATTTCATTCCATGGTTGAGAAGGGATTTCTTTTTAAAAATTTGTTATCCTACTTGAAGCACTTTGAAATCGCGTTACACGGATGTGGAGAAGCTCTTTGCATCTTCCTGGTTGTTAAAGCATTTTGTTCTGGGTATTACCTGCATCATATTCAGAAGTCCTAAACCATTATGTAAAAGTGGAAAATAAAACTTTCTGCATATTTCTGTTGTATACCACTTCCGGACCGCCCACCGTCATTATACGTTGGCTGTTTGAAGAGGAATATCGTTGTTATGGCAGTAGCTAGCTGCCATAACCCCGGTATCATCTTCTTCAGTGAGCGGTCCAGTTTAAGATAAAAGTGGTCTCTGTGGCAGATTTGCCGCAAAATCACTTTTATCGGCGGCGCGAGAGGCCCCCCCTCCGACCATACTCTTTTTGATCCCAGATCTCATATTTAAGAGGTCCTGTCATGCTTTTTTTCTATTACAAGGGATGTTTACATTCCTTGTAATAGGATTAAAAGTGATTTTTTTTTTAAAACAGTGTAAAAATAAAAAATAAAAAGGTAAAATAAGTAAGAAAAAAAAAATAAAAAGTTTTAAACGCACCCCGTCCTGACGAGCTTGTGTGCAGAAGCGAACGCATACGTGAGTAGCGTCCGCATATGAAAACGGTGTTCAAACCACACATGTGAGGTATCGCCGCTATCGGTAGAGTGAGAGCAATAATTCTAGCCCTAGAACTCCTCTGTAACTCAAAACATGCAACCTGTAGAATTTTTTAAACTTCGCCTATGGAGATTTTTAAGGGTAAAAGTTGGTCGCCATTCCACGAGCTGGTGCAATTTTGAAGCGTGACATGTTGGGTATCAATTTACTCGGCGTAATATTATCTTTCACAATATAAAAAAATTGGGCTAACTTTACTGTTGTCTTATTTTTAAATTTAAAAAAGTGTATTTTTTCCCAAAAAAGTGTGCTTGTAAGACCGCTGCGCAAATACGGTGTGACAGAAAGTATTGCAATGACCGCCGTTTTAATCTCTGGGGTGTTAGAAAAAAATTTATAATGTTTGGGGGTTCTAAGTAATTTTCTAGCAAAAAAAATTTTGTTAACTTGTAAACAACAAATCTCAGAAAGAGGCTTGGTCCTTAAGTGGTTAGGTTGTTAGCAGGCCCCTGATTCACTGCTGGCAAAAGTCCTCATCACCATCTTGGTTACTTACATGCGCCCAGCAAATGGTCCTCCTCCAGAATAAATGAATGTCCACACAATCAGCCTTTTTAATGTTTTTTCTGTAATATGAATATGAATGTGAGTGCACAGTTCTTCCCAATACAAAACTCTTCCTAGGTAACAACCACATGTAAATTATTATTTATTCTCTTTAATAAGTGAAAAAAATTTTGGTAGCTGGCGCTCACCTGGCCTGGTGATGAGCTATGAAAAATAAGGCAGCTTTGAACTGACTTCTCATTGGTGCCTAAATTGTCACTGTGATATAATCCTCTGTGCCAGACAGTAAAACCGTAATCAAAGGCACTCAGCCTGACATAAAATAAATGTAATCCCTTAACAGCTGTTTTTTAGCGGAGGCTTTTGTCAATGATCCCTCATTATGAGCCCTTTGCCGTTCGTTCCCCCGCTATACTGGCCAAAGCAGTCTGTTGCCTTTCCCCAGCTGCTCGGGCGTAAAATCCTCGCAATCTGTCCTGGCAAAAGTCAGGCCCGGAACTTCCAGAGAATCCACAGCCAGTTTACAAAGGCGGAATCGGAGCTGGGCATCAACGAGACATCTGTGTGTATTGTGAATCTGGAGAGGATTCAAACTGTCCATAATAGCTGTGACAAGGGGAAAGTCATTTGATGATAAGAGCACCTCCGTGCTTCAGAAAGAACAATTCCTACAAATCGATAATAAAGGCTACAGCAAACAGTTGTAAGTTTCCTTCCTGCCAAGTCGTCTCTTAAAACAGGTGTATGCCAAGTCCAGGCTTTGCCGAGATGCAGCTAATGACTTCCCCCATACTTAAAGTATATGTAAACCCTGTCAGGCTGGAATTTACCATATATACTCGAGTAAAAGGCGAGTTTTTCAGCACTTTTTTTGTGCTGAAAATGCCCCCCTCAGCTTATACTTGAGTCAAGCACTTTTCTGCAGCAGAGAATGACATTTTCCGAACCGACTCTGGGGCCCCGTATCTCGGGGCCACTTGGTGCTAGAAATTTGGTGTGCAAACCCTGTGGGACTAGCACTACAACATATCCAAAGATGGGGTTCCTAGCACCAAGTGGCCCCGAGATACGGGGCCCCAAATTCGGTTCGGAAAATGTCATTCTCTGCTTCAGAAAAGTACTTGACATTTTCCGAACCGACTTTGGGGCCCTGTATCTCGGGACCACTTGGTGCTAGGAACCCCAACATGGATATGTTGTAGTGCTAGTTCCACTGGGTTTGCACACCAAATTTGGAGTTCCTAGCACCAAGTGGCCCCGAGATACGAGGCCCCAAATTCGGTCGACTGTGTCCATTTGCAGCAATATAATTTCGGGACCCTTTGGCTGAGTTTGAAGTTCGGAGGACCTATGGCTGCAAATGGGCACAGTGAGGCTGCAAATGGGCATTGTTGACCCTCTTTTCCACTTACAGTAGCTGCGCATTTCTCACCCTAGACTTATACTCGAGTCAAAAAGTTTTCCCATTTTTTTGTGTGTAAAATTAGGTGCCTCGGCTTATATTCGGGTTAGCTTATACTCGAGTATATGCGGTAGTTTGTTATCATAAATAATTGCCTTTTATCCTTTTATAAAATACTTTCTTTTCTTTTGCCCTTTTTTGCATCTCTGCACTGCTGATGTCCTCCAGCCTTTTCCTGTCTACATGCCTTTGAATCATTAGCTGTACATTTCTCTGACCCAGCTACATGATGTGGCAATGGGGAACCATGTCTGCACAGTGTGTGTTGGCATGTTGAGGTGAAGTGGCCATCAAGGACATATGTGACAGGGTGGCAATTCAATAGACCAAGTGGGATAACAGGGGCAGAGCATTGTCATCAGATAACAGGAAGTGTTTAAACGTGGATCTCCATGGCAGGATCAGCAGGCATTCTTTAGATAAAAGCTGCAGATTACAGAATAGTGTGTTTTGGTATTGCTATTTTTGTGATTTTTATAGCATAAATATGGAATAACATTTTAAAACCATTTATTGTTTAGAAGATAAGATTCCCCTATTCATGCGTTAATGAACCCGTTGGGCTGGTTCATGCAGCATAGGACTGTAAATGATGCAACAGGAAGTGGGGGGACTTGCATGTGCTGAGGAACAAGGGGACTGGTAGTTTTGGTGGACTTTAGAGAAGGAAGAGTCTGAAAGATCCTAGAAGAAGACTCCATCAACAGGAAGAATCAAGTTAACTGTTTAAGGTATGCCTAAAGGCCCATACACACGATCGGACTTTTTGACAACCAACATGCAAATTAGCTGTTTTGGACCAACATCCGACCGTGTGTACGCTCCATCGGACCAACTTTTTCCAGGTTTCATTGGACATTTGTTGGCTGTGCGAAAGGACCAACTTTCTGCCAACAAAAGTCAGATGGACCAAAGTCTGACCGTGTGTACACAAAACCAACGGACTTTTGTACAAACCAATGCAGAACCAATGCAAAAGATCAGACAACAATACAGAAGTTGACCAAAGGTGGCGGTAAACAGCAGAAAAACCAAGTGATTTGGTGAAAGTTGTCTGAAAAAGTCCTGCCGTGTGTATGCAATACCAACTTGGGGCCAACGCCCTTTGGACAAAAATCCACGGGAAAGTTGGTCCACGGTCCGATCGTGTGCATGAGGCTTATCACATACTCTGTACACACTTATTTGCTAATAAGGATAGAGAACATGTGCATGTAGTAGACGTTTTTTGTTGTACTTTGTATGCCATGAATTGTTTGTCCTACAATTTTATATGCAGCATTTCTTTTTTAGTAAAGCATTAACACTACACTACACTACACTACAAAAACATGTTCTAATGCTTCCTTGGTTTACTGCAAAGTAACCTTAAAAGAGCCAAAACAAAACTAACAGGAACAACAATGTTTGAAGCTACATTTACTTTATAAAGCTTATATGAGATTTTAGCCTTTGGGTTTAAGGTAACTCCAGCTATACCAAATCACTTGCAAAAAAGAGTAAAGATCCAAAGCCACAACTTTAATGTATACATTGTGACACGACTGTGCCTTGTCACATTGCCAAAAGGGGTATATGTCTCCCAGGGTTCTCACTGAGGTGAGGGGCTCCAGGATGTCTATTTTGAGTGGAGAATTGATGAGTAGCTCCTGGATTTGGTTCTGGAGTCTGGAGACTTCAAAGAGTCTTGAGAGGGATGAAGCTTCTGACCTTGTGTCCACATCTTACTGGAGACCAACAGGTAACTACAGCTATACCAAACCCCTTGCAAAAACTTTAATATACACATTGTGACAGGGCTGTGCCACAGTGTCAGAACTCAGAAGGGGTATATGTCAGCCAGGGTTCTCACTAATGCATGTTGAGGGGACCCAGGATGTCTGGTTTTACAATTTCTCCAGGATTATTAACTCCTGAACTGGGTTCTGGAGTCTGGAGACTTCAAAGAGTGCTGGGAGGGACGAAGACTTTAATCCTGTGTCCACATTTTACTGCAGCTACTTTGGCATTTTACAGAGCCACTACTCTGTGTGTCCATTCATACACCGAAGCGCAAATTGGCCCCGCCCCCACTCTCTCCTCATTGGCTCACT
Organism: Lithobates sylvaticus; assembly: GCA_028564925.1. Classification (NCBI taxonomy): domain Eukaryota; kingdom Metazoa; phylum Chordata; class Amphibia; order Anura; family Ranidae; genus Lithobates; species Lithobates sylvaticus. The sequence goes on from CM053031.1 coordinate 259,017,268, forward strand.
GGCTGTGATTGAATGCAGCGGGAGCCAATGTGTCAGCCATTGAGGAGGGAATGACCTGGGAGAGTCGAGGCTCCTGTGCACATCACTGAAAGAAGATTGGGCCCAGGTAATTATTAGGGGGGGGGGGGCAGCTTCACACAGAAGGTTTTTTACCTTCATACATAGAATGCACGAAGGTAAAAAACCTTGAGCCTTTACAACCACTTTAAGAAGAGGCCATCTGAACAGAGCATCACCTAAAAGGTATTAAAAGACTTTGTATCATTATTCAGGAGCCCAGGTGGGCATTTCATTTGTCACAAAGCTGACTGAGACAGCATGGTGGTTCTGTGTGGAAATGGGCTTCATGGACTACAAAGTCCGGATAGCCAGGAGGCTGGAAAATGTTCTGTCATGGTAATGCTGAAAACCCCTGTGAGGGTAACCATGTGAGTTGTTTCGATTTTTACCTTTTTGATAAAAGTAGGCCAAAATCCCTGAATTGTACTTCCCTGGCTGGATTGAAGTTTTGTAAAAGTACTACAATTGAGCGAAATCCTCATAATGTATGTAAACCAGATGTAATAATGAGCAGATGTAGGATGAATTATAAACCCGGGAGCCATTAGTTAGATTTACCTTCAGCTTTGAAACCCTCTAAGACATTTATCATCAAGATCCACCCACATCACCTCTCCTTTAGATGTTCTGCAGTCATTAGCTCTCCACTATTAATAAATTAGTGATCACCCAAGTAACTTGTAGAAGTATGTGGAGAATAGAACCTCAATCACATCTTGATCTGGTTCATTTCAGATCCATAGTGGTGGCATACAGAGCTAACAATATGAAAATTGTGCCACTGTCCAAAAGTTCATGGACCTAACTCTATAGTAGAACAGTCAAGAACATGCATTGTGACTCCAAAATGTGTAAGAACAATGCCGAATAGAAGTTAAAGTGATACTAAAGTCTTGTTTTTTTTAAATTTAAAAATTACAAACATGGTATAAATCAATATGTGGTGTTGCGCTCTCAAAAAAATTTACTAAATGATTGACCTAAGATATTAATTGTACACAGCATAAATAAAGGTTGAAAGGATTGACACAATAGGTGAATACACATGAAATAAAAAATATAAAATATATACAAAGTGTAATCTACTGTAACTGATGTGCAAAATAATTGCTAAAATCAGATAAAATATAGTGGAGAGTGATAAAATGTGCAAAATATGCTAAAAAAATCACATAGATTGTGCAAAAATGCTAGAAAATCACAATCTATGTGATTTTTTTTAGCATATTTTGCACATTTTATCACTCTCCACTATATTTTATCTGATTTTAGCAATTATTTTGCACATCAGTCACAGTAGATTACACTTTGTATATATTTTATATTTTTTTTTATGTGTATTTACCTATTGTGTCAATCCTTTCAACCTTTATCTATGCTGTGTACAATTGATATCTTAGTTCAATCATTTAGTACATTTTTTTGGGAGCGCAACACCACATATTGATTTATTCCACATACGTTTCTGGGTACTGTTTGACCTTTCGGTGTTGCTGCAAACCATTTCTTTAAAGTAATTGTCCATCCCCATAATAGCGCGGAAATACCAATACCTTCATTCACAAACATGGTATACTTACCTGCTCAGTAGTTTTGCACAGAGCAGCCCAGATCCTCTTCTTCTCAGGTCCCTCACCGGTGCTTCGTGTCCCTCCCTCCTGCTGAGTGCCCCCACAGGAAGCAACTAGCTGCCGACTATAAATATTAGGGCACTTACCTTTCCAGGAATCTTGTGGTCCTCAACCAAGTTGATTTTTTAATTGGCTTTCAGGTGCTGCCAATGCCATCTTCACTAAGGGAAACCGGCAGTGAAGCCTTGTGGCTTCACAACCAGTTTCCTACTGAGTATGCGCGAAGTGCACTGCACTTTGTGAATTGAAGTGGGAGCAGGTACCTGTCAAAACCAAGTACCTGCTCCCCCCCAAAAGGTGCCAGATGTAGCAGCGGAGGAGGGGGGGGGGGCTGGGCAAAGCAAAGCTTCCCCTTATGGGTGGAGCTCTGCTTTAACAAAGGAGCCCTAAAAGAGCATAAGAATTCATCAAGTGGTTCAACCTACAAGACTTCAGCTATAAATGAAAAAAAATAATTCTTATGAGTAGACACTCATGACACAGACTTCAGTCAGGAAGCACATCGGCCCTTGCCACAGCGGCGTCCTCCCCAGCAGCTCTGCACGAGTTGAGGGGGGGGCGGTCAGCTCAGTCTGGAGGAACAGCCAGGATGGGGGGTAATACACCCCGGAGGAGTGCGGCATCGGACCCTTCAGCAGCTCTGCACGAGCCGAGGGGGGAGGACAGTAGGGTGCATATGTCTGCTAGTACAGCGCGACGGGCCGCCGGAAGGGCCAACACAGCAGAGGGTAGGCGGACGCCACCAGGAAGTGAAGCAAGAAGGCCAGTGGCAGGAGCAGTGCCGGGTCAGGACGTGGGAGCCAGGGAGGTGGGGTGGGGGGGGGGCAGCAACATCGGGGGTGTGGTGATCGGAAGGAGCCGGGAGTTGTCCAGGAGTCCCTCCCCGAGGGGAACAGCGTCTTTCTCTCAGCAGGAGGAGTTCAGCAGGTCCGAAGGCGAGCTGTCCGAAGAAGATGAGGTGATGGCAAAGTCTGATGTGGAATCCGCATTTCGACTGCTGCCAGTGCACCCAGACAGTTTTCATTTGCTGGGTTTCTTTGGCAAGACCAATTTTTATGTCGATCGTTGTTTGCCCATGGGGTGTTCCATATCGTGCGCCATGTTTGAGGCGTTCAGTTCGTTTTTAGAATGGGTAGTTAGGGATGTGACAGGCATTGATTCCGTCATCCATTATTTGGATGACTTCCTCTGCGTGGGCCCTCCAGCTTCCAATGTGTGTGCGATACTGTTGTCCACGTTGCAGCACATTGCGGAGAGTTTTCGGGTGCCGTTAGCACCTGACAAGACGGAGGGCCCGCGCACAGAATTGAGTTTTTTGGGGATAGTGATCGATTCCATGGCTATGGAATGCAGGTTACCAGAAGAGAAGTTGAGGGACTTACAAAAGGAAATTAGGGAGATTCATGGGTGCAAAAAAGTGCAGTTGCGCACGTTACAATCCCTGTTGGGAAAGTTGAATTTTGCATGCAGAATCATTCCTATGGGGAGAATTTTTTGTAGACGATTGTCATCGGCCACGGCGGGGGTGAAAGCTCCCACACATTATATTAGGCTTCGGAGGGAGCACAGGGATGATCTGGAGGTGTGGCATCGGTTTTTGCAGGAGTTTAATGGGAGGTCGGTTTGGATGTCAGGTCCAGTTAGCAATTTCGATGTTGAGCTAGTAACTGACGCCGCAGGATCCACAGGTTACGGAGCGTACTTCCAAGGGTGTTGGAGTGCGGAACCATGGCCACGATCCTGGGTGGAGGCGGGGTTTACAAAGAATTTAGCACTATTGGAGTTGTTTCCGGTGGTGGTAGCATTGGAGCTGTGGGGCAAGGCCTGTAAAAATTTAAAGCTTAGATTGAACTGTGATAATATGGGGGTAGTGCAAATAATCAATAGTATGTCGGCGTCTTCACAACCTGTCATCCGGCTGATGCGACAGCTAGTGTTACGCTGCATGCAATTGAATATTTTTCTTTATGCGGTACACATCCCGGGGGTAGAGAACACGCTGGCTGATTCTTTGTCTCGGTTCCAGTGGGACAGATTCAGGACTCTGGCACCGGAGGCTCAGCAGGAGGGCGTTCCTTGCCCGGCCTGGATCTGGGATTTGGCACTAGGGTAGCAGCGGGATGGATCCAGAAGTCGGTGAGTATGTCGTCTTGGTTGGCATACCAGAAGGTCTGGAAGGAGTGGGGTGAGTTGCTGCTGGAATCGGGAGTGGGGCAGGATGTGTCACAATTTAGGCTGTTAGTGCTGTATTACGTGTCCAGAAATATGGAGGAAGGCAGGTCAGTGTCCGCCATTGAAAAACGGTTGGCAGGGTTGGCCTTTTTGTTCAAGTTACAAGGCATTGTGGATTGGACAAAAGAATTTTGGGTGAAACAGGCAGTAAAAGGGTATCGCAAAGCAAACAGGACAAGGGATGAGAGGCGGCCGATTACTTTTGCCAATGTGTTGGCATTAAGGGAGCAGTTGAGTGGGGTGTGCAAAGATGGGTACGAGGGGCTATTATTTACAGCGGCTTTTTCCTTGGCGTTTTTCGGGGCATTTCGGATTGGTGAGTTGGTTAGCCCATCAAAAAAGGAAGGGGGAGGTTTAATGTTGGGGGACGTGGAAGTTTTGGGTGACAGGGTGCTGGTGAATTTAAAAAAGTCCAAGACTGATCAAAAGGGTGGGGGTTCTGATTTCGTTGCATAGGTTACAAGGTTGCGCGGTATGCCCAGTAAAAGCAGTAGGGGAGTTCATGGGGGTTGGGGAGACAGACACTCATGACACAGACGGCCATCAGTCGTAATCTAACTGATGTCAATCCTTTTTTCATTTCTCCAAGACTCGCTCTCATCCTTATCCTTGGCATGTTTAACAGGGAAGCAGCAGGGATGACCTTTTCAGAGATACATAAGCAAACATATACTGTAATAATTGTGTTACCTCAAACAAATCAACAAATTCAATATGCTACAAACAGCTGCATGTATTATTCATGAGATTGGAAGGATGGATGGATGATGGGAAGGAACAGAGAACGGAACAAAACACAAGAGCATCCAAGAGAATGGAAACGTATAGTCTACATATATACTTTGTATGTAATAAGATACTAGGTGTTTTAAACTGTACTCCCCCAATTCTTCTCGATTATGCCCACCTTAAATTAATGATAAATTAATGTCAACATTCAACAGAATGGAATATACAAGTCTATGTCGGTCAAAGTTCAAATTATTGGCACAGAGTCTTCTTCTTCAACATAGTGTAGTAAACTACTTCCCCGCAGCTCTCTTCAGTTTGGAGAATCCTCTGGAAAACTGTTAGTGAAACAGAGGGCGCACTGGCATAGTGTAAGATCCTCACCAAAAGAGATAAAAAGACATCTCTCAGTTCCACAAGGAACATCTCATCAACCAATGAATTTACTCATCCGTTCATTAGTGCTTAATGCGAAGACCATCCTCTAGTTTATTGGCTAACGCATTTTGAGGCAGCACCTCTTCATCAGAGCCAACTCCTGTACAATATATTTAATTTAACTAATTCAAGATTTTTTGGAGGATATTACATTATGCCAGTATGTGTCACGTACCTTCCAGTAGAGCCTGACGAGTAGAGGGAGACCTCTCGCACAGCTCCGGCTCAAGGACCACTGGAGTTACGACAGTGACCATGAGAACACGGTGAGGTAAGAGTGCCTGCAAGATTCTCCATGGGTAGCAGAGATGAGTATCTGGTAGTAGCAAGACCAGACTGGGTCGCTGAGCAGCAGATGACAGCAGGAACAGCGGATGCAGGTATGCTGTAGATGCAGGGCCACGTAACTGGAGTTACACAGAGCTGTATGGCAGAAGACTGATGCAGGGTCAGACAAGCCAGGTCATACACAGAGGATCAGATATCATGTAATGGCAGGCAGAGAGTGATCAGTGTTCAGGCAGCGGTTGGCAACAGGAAATCAGGCAGATTAGTAGAAATAACAAGGTCAAAGCAAGCCAAAGGTCAGGACCGGAGATAAGCAGCGTGGTCAGGAAGCCAGGTCAATACTAGATCAAATACAGGCACAAGAACAGAACACGTGGTAAAGCTGCAGATCAGATAGCCCTGCACTAGTGTAGCTGCTGTCCTTATATAGTAAGGTGACCAGATTTTTGAATGAAATCTGGGCCCATCAATGCAGCCTAACCAGTGCCCATCAATGCAGCCTCACCAGTGCCCATCTATGCAGTCTCACCAGTGCCCATCTATGCAGCCTGACCTGTGACCAGCAATGCAGCCTGACCAGTGCCCAGCAATGTAGCCTCTCCAGTGCCCATCTATGCAGCCTCACCAGTGCCCAGCAATTCAGCCTTACCAGTGCCCATATATGAAGACTCACCAGTGCCCAGCAGTGCAGCCTTACCAGTGCCCATCTATGCGGCCTCACCAGTGCCCAGCACTGAAGCTTCACCAGTGCCCACCCAATGCAGCCTGACCAGTGCCCAGCAATTCAGCCTGAATAGTGCCCATCAATGCAGCCTGACCAGTACTCATCAATGCAGCCTCATCAGCAATGCAGCCTTACCAGTGCCCATCCAATGCAGCCTGATTAGTGCCCATGCAATGCAGCCTGACCAGTGCCCGTCAATGCAGCTTGACCAGTGCCCATCAATGTAGCCTGACCAGTGCCCAGCAATGCAGCCTCTTCAGTTCCCATCAATGCAGCTTGACCAGTGCCCATCAATGCAGCCTCACTGGTGCCCATCAATGCAGCCTCACCGGTGCCCATCAATGCAGCCTGACCAGTGCCCATCAATGCAGCCTCACCAGTGCCCAGCAATGCAGCCTCACCAGCCTCGCCAGATAGGGCCGGACTGGGAATAAAAACCAGTCCTGGAAATAATTTCATACCACCTCCAGTGACGTAGCGTGGGTTGTCAGCACCCAAGGTAAGGCAAGTAATTTGCACCCCTAACATTTAGCGCTCCCTGAGTTTCTTCCGCTCATACTGTATTAACCACATGCCGACCGCGCTATAGTCGAAAGACGTCTACAGCGCGGTCGGGTTTCCCTGAGTGGACGTCCTACGGACGTCCTCTCAGAAACTTGCTCCCGTGTGCCCCCTGGGGCGCGCACTCGGGAACATCCGTGACCGCCGGGTCCCGAGGACCCGGCGCATCACGGATCACGGTAAACAGCCGCTGATAGCGGCCGTTTACCACGTGATCGCTCCGTCAAATGACGGAGCGATCACATGTACACAAACCGGCGTCACGTCATGACGCCGGTTCCTCCCTCCCCTCTCTGTACCGATCGGTACAGAGAAGGGAGAAGCGGAGAGGGGGGGGGGGGGGACGGGACCAGCGATGTGGGCTGGATGTGTAGTGCCCACAGTGCTGGTCAATACACTGCCACCGCTGTGCAATACTCTGCCTACTCTGCCACCACTGTGCAATGCTCTGCCACCGCTGTGCAATACTCTGCCTACTCTGCCACCACTGTGCAATGCTCTGCCACCACTGTGCAATGCTCTGCCACCACTGTGCAATGCTCTGCCTACTCTGCCACCACTGTGCAATGCTCTGCCACCGCTGTGCAATACTCTGCCTACTCTGCCACCACTGTGCAATGCTCTGCCACCACTGTGCAATGCTCTGCCACCACTGTGCAATGCTCTGCCACCACTGTGCAACGCTCTGCCACCACTGTGCAACGCTCTGCCACCACTGTGCAACGCTCTGCCACCACTGTGCAACGCTCTGCAACCACTGTGCAACGCTCTGCAACCACTGTGCAATGCTCTGCCCCCACTGTGCAATGCTCTGCCCCCACTGTGCAACGCTCTGCAACCACTGTGCAACGCTCCGCCCCCACTGTGCAACGCTCCGCCCCCACTGTGCAACGCTCCGCCACCACTGTGCAATACTCTAACACTCTGCCAATACTCGCCAATACTCTGCCAATACTCGCCAATACTCTGCCAATACTCGCCAATACTCTGCCAATACTCGCCAATACTCTGCCAATACTCTGCCAATACTCGCCAATACTCTGCCAATACTCGCCAATACTCTGCCAATACTCCCCAATACTCGCCAATACTCTGCCAATACTCGCCAATACTCTGCAATAATTTTTAATAGAAACAAAGAATTTTTATTTTATTTTTTAACGAATTTTCTGTATTTTTTGATTTATAGCGCAAAAAATAAAAAACCCAGCGGTGATCAAATACCACCAAAAGAAAGCTCTATTTGTGTGAAAAAAAGGACACAAAATTAATTTGGGTACAGTGTTGCATGACGGAGTAATTGTCATTCAAAGTGTGAGAGCACCGAAAGCTGAAAATTGGTCTGGTTAGGAAGGGTGTTTAACTGCCCAGTGGTCAAGTGGTTAAACCCCTTATGGTACATTTTAGGATGTACCACTCCTTCACTTTGTTCTCTTTTTTTTCCCATCTCTCTCTCTATCCATCTTGTTCTCTCTCTTATTATGTCTCTCGCTTTTTCTTTGTTCCTCCCCCTCTTTTTGCTTATTCTTTCTCTTTTTTTTTCCTCTCTCATCTCCTTTCTTGCCCCCTCCCCTCTCCCTCTTTCTTTCTGAAAGGTGAATGGCTACATGCCCATTTATTGCATAAAATGCTAACCATACACTATATATATAATGCAATAATAATGCAATATAAAAATAGGACTGGACACCCTGTGCAATAGGAGGGACATCGTTGTCTCGTTGACTCTGATACGTACTCTTCCTTGACCATGGATCCCATGGCTAAATTCAAAAGAGAATTTAAAAATCTCATAGAGAAGGGTTTTGGCACAGGGATTTTAAATAAAAAAGAGAAGGAGCATTTGGTACATTTGGCTCCCCAACTGCCAACGATTTACTCATTGCCCAAAATCCATAAAACTTTGGTTATCCCTCCAGGACGACCCATCATCAGTGGTATTGATTCTATAACTTCCTGCATTGGGAAATATGTAGACCATTAGCTACAACCACTGGTGATGGGTACCCCCTCGTTTCTCAAAGACACTAAACATGTCATTAATATATTAGATACTGTTGAGTGGAAACCAACATACTTACTAGTAACAGCGGATGTTGCGTCATTGTATACGGCAATTTCACTCAAGTTGGGATTTGAGGCGGTACAACATTTCCTTTTTCGTGACTCCACTATTTCTAGGACATAGAGCAATTTCATTTTGGAATTGCTGGATTTTTTAATGACACATAATTATTTTTGGCATGATGGGGCATACTGCAAATAAAGGGAGTGGCCATGGGGGCAAAGTGCTCCAATCATGGCCAACCTTTTTATGTCGAAATGGGAGAAGGGCATGGTTCTACACAACAGGATATCAGAGCTTGTTGTGTGGAAAAGATTTATTGATGATGTCCTCTTCATATAGGATGGTGACCTTGAATCTGTTCATGCTTTTTTGTCCTAAACAATAACAAGAGAGGCATGAGGTAAGTCAAGTAGAAATTCATTTTTTGGACGTAAAGATTTCAATAAAAGAGGGAAACATTGTTACCTCAACCTCCTTCAAACAAACTGACAGGAATGGATATATTCTTCTGGATTTCTGTCATCATCATTCATGGTTGACGGCAGTACCCAAAGGTCAGTTTTTACATTTGAAGCGTAATTGCATCAACTCAGAGGACTATTTTAAGGAGGCATCAGTTTTAAGAACTAGATTTAAAGCCAAAGTTTATGACAGTAAGGCTTTAGACTCCCTTATAGTGGAAATCAGTAATAGAGATCGTCGGTTGGGTGATAAACCTTCACTGGGGGCCAGGTTTGGTCTGGCCTTCTTCACAACATACTCTAGCCAACATTGGGCAATTAAGAGATTCATTAAGAGGCATTGGCCCGTCATTAAGAATGATCGAGTTCTTGATCCTCTACTATCTGACCAACCTCGTGTTATTTTCAGAGGTGCTTCTAATTTGAGGAATACTATAGCATCCAATGTACCTAACCCCCTCATTAGACCTACTTTCTTTGGTGATTTAAAGGGGTATTTTCTGTGCGGGAAGTGTCTGGCCTGTAGGATTAACACCTATCGAGGTAGGAAAATTACAGTTCACCTCAAGTGGCACAGGTGTGTCAGGAGAATTCTCAGCTCAGCGCTGTGCGCCGTGCGCCTGTGTGCATGCACGGCGGAACGGCACTCCGGCGCATGCGCATTCGCGGCTCAGCGCTCCGGCGCACGCACATGCGCACTAGCGCACCGGCGCGCACCGGCTCAACGTGACCCTTATGACTGCCTATTTAAGGACGGGCCTGTGTACAGGTTATTGCTGGCTTGTCTTCAGCTTCCTGCTTAAGCTTTGACCCTGCTCCCTGTGATTGGATTACCTGTTGTGACCCGGATTGCCTTTGACCTCGCCGCCTTCTCCTGCCCTTTGACCCTGGACTGTGTAAACGGACTTGCTTGCCTATTGTCTCCTTGGGACCTGGATTTGCCTCTTGTCTCCAGCCCTTGAACGTCTGCCTGTGACCCGGATTTGCCTGTTGTCTCCAGCCCTTGTACCTCTGCCTGTGACCTGGACTTTCCTAGTGATATCCTGACCTGTCACCTAGCCTACACGCAAGGCTCCTCCCACCAACTGGGTAGCCTGTGCCTCTTTGTGCCATCCACTCTCTGTCTCACCTCCAGGGGGCGGACTGCGCTCAGTCGCAAGGGTGAACCGCTCTCGGCATCTCGGCCTCGGTAAGTACTCACCTGACAGTACAAGCCAGCCATGTCCGAGGCCGACAGAGCGCGTTCCCCACTTGAGATCTTGTGCCAGCAAGTATCGGCACTGACTGATGCAGTACAGAAGCTGCAAGAAGGTTATACCCAAGTGGACACTCGTCTCCAGCAACTCTCTGGGCTGTCGGCACCAACCGTCGCAGCCCCTGCACCCACCAGGGGGGCCTCCGCTCCTCCCGGATCATCCAATCCTACTCTGATCATTGCTTCCCCTGAACCCAGGGTCCCCACTCCTGAGCGATTTACTGGCGATCGCAAGAAGTTTCGGGACCCTAAGAATGCCTGCTCCCTTTACCTAGCCCTCCAACCTAGGACTTTCTCTTCCGAGGTGGTAAAGGTGGGCTTTATTATCTCCCTCCTGGCAGAGGAGCCGCAAGCCTGGGCCCACAGCCTGATGGAGCAGAGGAGCCCTGTACTGAACTCAGTGGAAACCTTCTTTGACAGTATGGCACAACTGTACGATGACCCTCAATGTGTGGCTACAGCCGAAGCCACGTTGCACAACCTACTACAGGGGCATAGACCAGTTGAGGACTACACCGTGGAGTTCCGGAAGTGGTCGGCTGATACCGGCTGGAGCGAACCGGCCCCCAAATACCAGTTCCGTCAGGGGTTATCTGAGGCCTTGAAGGATGAGTTGGCCAGGACCGAAACTCCTGACACCCTGGAGGACTTGATCCAAGCCGCTACCAAGCTGGACCGGCGCATGCGGGAGAGACGTTCTGAGCGCCTCCAGGCTCCCCGTCCTAGTTGGACATTCCCAAAACCAACTCCTACTCCATCATCCTTCCCAGCTCCTTCAGCCTCCGCCACTCCTGAAGCAGAGCCCATGCAGTTGGGCTTGGTCCGTGCCCCTCTCACTTCAGAAGAACGACTGCGTAGGCGACAGGCCAACCTGTGCCTTTACTGCGGGGCCTCAGGCCACTTCCTCCGCACCTGTCTTGTGAGACCGAGTAAGTCCTATCCTCAGTATATTATGAACTATCAATCTTTTGGGTTCTCTCAGACTTATGTCGCCCTCTTTGTCTCCCTACAGCTGCCAGAAAGAGAAACCCGACTATCAGCCATAGTTGATTCCGGAGCCTGCAGCTGCTTCCTCGATGCTGCACTGGTCACCAAGCTACAGGTACCTCTCATTCTCAAGAAACAAAATCTTCAGGTACATCCAGCTGATGGGTCTCTTCCCCGCTCGGGACTCATCACTCATGAAACCAGACCCATCCTTGTTACCACAGACTCCGGCTACCAGGAACTCATACAGTTCGACATCATCCCATCTCCAATGTTCCCCATCATCTTGGGGCTCCCTTGGCTGCAGACCCACAAACCCCAAATAGACGAGAACCTGGAAAAAGGGTTCATTCGCCCTTCCTCCTTACCAGCCGGAGCTGGTATCTTTTTCGTGGGGAAAAAGGACGGTTCCCTGAGACCCTGTATCAATTATAGGGAAGTAAATAAAGTTACTATCAAAAATCGCTATCCCCTGCCTTTAATCCCAGAGTTATTCCAGCGCTTCAGATCTCCCCGGATCTTCTCCAAACTGGATCTCCGTGGGGCCTACAACCTCATTCTAATTCGGGCTGGAGATGAATGGAAGACAGCTTTTAGGTCCAGGTTTGGGCATTATGAGTACTTGGTGATGCCCTTTGGGCTCTGCAATGCCCCGGCAACCTTCCATAACCTGGTAAACGATATTTTTCGCAAGCACCTTGATGACTTCCTAGTCGTTTACCTGGACGACATCCTTATCTTTTCTGCCACCATTGAACTTCACCAAGTGCACGTCAAACAAGTCCTTACCATCCATAGGAGACACAAGCTATATCTTAAGGCGGAGAAGTGCGAATTTGAAAAATCAACAGTACAGTTTCTGGGGTTCATCATTTCCACAAGCGGGGTCTCAATGGACCCTCAGAAGGTCAAGGCAATATTGGAGTGGCCAGCTCCTGTGGACAAGAAAGGGGTACAGCGGTTCATAGGGTTTTCAAACTTCTCTCGGAGGTTCATTGCCGGCTTTTCATCTATTGTGCACCCATCACCAAGCTGATACATCAATGCAGTCACTTTCAGTGGTCCCCGGAAGCTCAAGAGGCCTTCACCAAACTAAAAACTCTGTTTTTATCTGCACCAATTTTGCGACATCCAGACCCAGCCCTGCCATTTGTGCTGGAGGTGGATGCGTCCGAAACTGCCACGGGAGCCATCCTCTCCCAAAGACAGGGCCCCAAGGCTCTTCTGCACCCTGTAGCCTTTGCTTCGCGGAAATTAAGCACTCCGGAGAGGAATTATGACGTCGGTGATAGAGAGTTGTTAGCCATCAAATTTGCCTTGGAGGAGTGGAGGTACCTACTGGAGGGGGCGTCTCATCCTGTTATGATATGGACGGATCATAGGAATCTGGAGTACCTCATAACAGCCAAACGCCTAAGATCCAGGCAGGCCCGATGGGCCCTCTTCTTTTCCAGATTCAACTTTCATATTTCATACAGACCCGGCTCAAAGAATGGGAAGGCAGACGCCCTTTCCCGGATGTTCCATGAAACCCCTCAGGAGACCGAACCCAGTACTATCCTTTCCCCACAAAATGTTTTTCTCATCTCTCAACCTGACCTGATCTCCGCCATTAAGGCGGCATCTAGTCAGACTTCCGACCTTGAAATTCCCTCTATGGAAGAACACGATGGCTTACTCTGGGTACGAGGAAAAATTTTTGTCCCTTTGGAAGCAAGACCCAGGACATTCCACGACCATAAATTGTTATAAACATAACAGTTTCCCGAAATAAAGGAGCAAATGCCAAAGCTTGGGGCCTGCTAAAACCCTTGTCCGTTCCCGAACAGCGATGGGCGGAAATATCCATGGATTTTATTGTGGACCTGCCTCCCTCGGGGGGGTTCACCACCATCCTTGTCGTTATCGACCGACTGTCAAAAATGGCACACTTCTTACCTATGATTGGGACGCCCTCTCCTACAGCTGCGGCTGACGTGTTTTTCAAGGAAATTATCAGGCTTCATGGCTTACCTGTAAGTATCACCTCGGATAGGGGTGCTCAGTTCACTTACAAGTTTTGGCGAGAATTATGCAAATCTCTGTAAATTAAAATTTGTCTCTCCTCGGCTTATCACCCCCAGAGCAACGGCCAGACGGAGAGGACAGACCAGTCTCTTGAGCAGTACCTCCGCTGTTTTTGTTCGGACTCCCAGGATGAGTGGTCCACCCTTCTGCCTTATGCTGAATTTGCTTATAACAATTCTGTTCACACTGCCACCAACCAGACGCCCTTCTGGGCCAACTTCAGGTTTCACCCCTCTTTTCTACCAGGATCCCTTCCTGAAGTATCTGTTCCTGCGGTCCAAGACCGGGTAGTCTCCTTGCAGCAGAACTTCCTGAGGATACAAGGGGCTATGCAAAAGGCCCAGGAGGGGTATGAGAAATATTACAACCAGGGAAGAAAAGAGAACCCAGTTTTCAAGGTGGGCGAAGAGGTGTGGCTGTCAGCTGTTAACCTTAGGCTGGCCGTCCCCTCACGGAAGTTGGGGCCGATGTTCATCGGACCTTTTAAAATTAAACGGATGGTCAACCCTGTAGCCTTCAAACTCTCTCTAACCAACTTCTACAAAATACACCCGGTATTCCATGCCTCCCTTCTAAAACCTGTTGTTCCCAGTCCTTTCCCAGACAGATCGGTGCCACCTCCTTCACCAGTGCTTGTTGATGGAGAAACGGAATTGGAAGTGTAAAAAATCTTGAGTTGCAGGAAAAAGGGGAGGCAACTCCAATACCTAATTAAATGGAAGGTGTATCCCCCTGAGGAGAACTCCTGGGAACCTTCCAGAAATTTACACGCTCCACGTCTAATTCAGGCTTTCCATCATGAGCATCCGGAATTGATGTCCAGTTTGGGTGTCCAGAGGCCACCCCTCGGGGGAGGGCACTGTCAGGAGAATTCTCAGCTCAGTGCTGTGCGTCATGCGCCTGTGCGCATGCGCGGCGGAACGGCACTCCGGCACATGCGCATTCACGGCTTAGCGCTCTGGCGCACGCACATGCGCACTAGCGCACGTCTGGGAGCACCGGCGCGCGTTGGCGCAACGTGACACTTAGGACTGCCTATTTAAGGACGGGCCTGTGTACAGGTCATTGCTGGCTTGTCTTCAGCTTCCTGCCTAAGCTTTGACCCTGCTCCCTGTGATTGGAATACCTGTTGTGACCCGGATTGCCTTTGACCTCGCTGCCTTCTCCTGCCCTTTGACCCTGGACTGTGTAAACGGACTTGCTTGCCTATTGTCTCCTGCCCTTGAACCTCTGCCTGTGACCCGGATTTGCCTGTTGTCTCCAGTCCTTGTACCTCTGCCTGTGACCTGGACTTTCCTAGTGACATCCTGACCTGTCACCTAGCCTACACGCAAGGCTCCTCCCACCAACTGGGTAGCCTGTGCCTCTTTGTGCCATCCACTCCCTGTCTCACCTCCAGGGGGCGGACTGCGCTCAGTCGCAAGGGTGAACAGCTCTCGGTATCTCGGCCTCGGTAAGTACTCACCTGACAAGGTGATACTTATCCCATAAAGTATTTTATTACGTGCACGACAAAATGTGTTGTCTACCTTCTTAGGTGCTTAGAATATGTGGGAAGCATTATTCGAATGCTACATATAAGATTGGGAGAACATATAACTAACATTCCTTCTTTCATTTCTCCACAAGATGGCAAAGTTTTGCCATGGGATTGGATTTTTAGCTGTATCTCCGTTTTAAGGATGTTAGACATACTTTCCATCAATGGCTGCACAGATTACTTTTAACACCATCTACAATTGGTCAAGGTTGATTATCCAATGAGCGGCTATGAGTCGTTTTGTGTGACCAATGACAGCGCTCCTTTATCTTGTCAATGGAGTATATATAATGTGGGTGTAGGCGTGTGGGCGTACCCCTGATGACGTCACCTATGACGAAACGATCGTCGGGACGCCACGCTCACACGCTCTGTGCATGTGCGATCGCTTCCATGGATTTTTTGAATTTTTTGGCTTGTTTGCACTGGAGCTGTAACTTCAGTTTGAAAACGCTTTTGGTGAAAGACGTCTTGATACTCCTCCATTGAATCTTTGAATTGAAACAAGCACTTTGTGACCCCCCTAATTAAGGGTGGTTGCTGGCTTTCTGGTAAGCCTTTTAATTAATTATGGTGATGACAACCCAAAATGTGGTATTTTCTTTGCTTTTACTTTTGGTGATAATGGTCCCCCTGGACAAATAGAGAGGGTGAATCTCTACCAATCGAGGACACAGAAAGCAGTAAAAATGTGACAGGTGTTCTAATCATTCTTTACTCTTTCCAAAACAAAAAACAAAAGTTTTGCCTTCATACTTTGATTTACTACTGTAACAGAAGCAAACAATTTCTTGACAACTAGGATTCAAAAAACCCCTGGTCATGAATGTGTTATTCTAAGCTTTATATGAACCATTCCATATGGATCGTATGTGATGCTGTAAAATCTTCCATTCTAAGAACCACAGAAGGCATTGGCAGTACCTGGGAACACTTATGCCCTGTACACACGGTCGGACATTCTGCTACAAAATCCATCGGATTTTTTCCAACGGATTTTGGCCCAAACTTGTCTTGAATACACACGGTCGCAAAAAGTTGTCGGAAAATCCGATCGTTCAGAACGAGGTAATGTACAACATGTACGCCAGGACTATAAAGAGGCCAGTAGCCAATAGCTTTCGTCTCGTAATTTATTCTGAGCATGCATGGCACTTTGTCCATCAAAATTTAAACGATCGGATTTTGTTGTCGGAAAATTTTAGATTCTGCTCTCAAACTTTGTGTGTCTGAAATTCCGACGGAAAAAGTTAGATGGAGCCCACATACAATCGGATTTTCCCGCAACACGATCCGATCGCACACTTTCCATTGGAAAGTCTGACCATGTGTACAGGGCATTAGCCTACATTTTTGTTGGCATCGATTCAAGGCCGTTCTACTAACAGCCACAGTGATTTAATTAGTGAGGCAGCAGTTTTCCGAGATAAAAAGAACTATAAAGCTTCTTTGCAATTACACTATGTCCCCTAAGTGAGCTTGAAATTAAGTGTTCACATTTGACCAGAGCAGGCCTGCCAGGCCTTGCCCTCCACTTCAAACCTCAGGTGACCAGACCATTTTTGCTAATTTTCTTTTTTTTTTCTCCATTTTCTACTTAAAGCTTTGTAAAAGACGGGTAGAATAAAAAGATGGTGCCACTGATTTTGTAGATCCTCCGACATTTGGGCAAATCTTCATCAAGAACAATATTTTTTATACTGTTCCTCTTTAATAGCGTGCAGTAGGGTTTGGCCAGCAGCCCCTCACAAACTACTGGGGTGATAGCTTCTGCTCCCCAATGTAAGTGGCGCTCGACTGGAGTGGCAATGCAGAAGGTAAAGGAAGTTGTGAGGAACTCGGTTCCTCTATGATTTCCTGTGAATGAATGAATGAATGACTTGTATAGTGCTACCTATGCGAACTGAATCGCCTCTGGGCGCTTTTTGTCACTGGTGTCCATCTGTGGTATAGCGCGGTCGTTGCCCTGTGGGGTCCTGACACGCTTACAAACACATACAACATACACATATTTGGCCAATTTTATCGACAGGACCTAATTAACCTACCAGCATGTCTTTGGAGTGTGGGAGGAAACCGGAGTACCCGGAGGAAACCCACGCAGGCACAGGGAGAACATGCAAACTCCAGGCAGAAGGTGTCGTGGTCGGGATTTGAACCAGCGACCCTATTACTGCTAGGTGAAAGTGCAAACCACTACACCACTGTGCTGCCCTCACCTGTGCCTGTCACCAGGGGAACAACTGTCTGATTGGATGCTGGTGCACCTGCCATTTTGGATGAGGGCAGAGCCTATTTAAGGCCCTGGCTCCCTGATTTGGTGTGCATTGTGCAAGTGGTTAGTGTAGGTGCAGGTTCTCTGTCTGTCAGGGACAGTGCATAGCGGCAGGGTGAGGTTCCAGAGGAGTAGGGAAAGTGCAGGGACTACACTATCTCATCTCAGAAATCCTTGCATTTGGGTGTCAACTGGCCAGGCTGCATTCCCGCTCCTCTGCTACGGTTTGTAAATGGCTCAGGTCGGCTGTGTCTACCCACCAGGCTTGATTGCGCATTGTTTCCGTTCACCTTGACTTCTGTGTATTCTTTGTCGCCAGTGAACCACGCTGCATCCTTCACAGAAGCTTGTCTCCCTCTGTTCTCCTGGGGCAGCTCAGTGAGACAAAGGCAGGTGGCGTTCTCTCCAACCATTGGTCAG
This sequence comes from Lithobates sylvaticus, assembly GCA_028564925.1. NCBI lineage: Eukaryota > Metazoa > Chordata > Amphibia > Anura > Ranidae > Lithobates > Lithobates sylvaticus. The sequence goes on from CM053031.1 coordinate 259,035,004, forward strand.
AAACACCATTCAGCGACAGTCGCATTTTCTGCAACAATCAGGTGGCAACACTGGTCAACAACAGTGGTGTGCTCATGTACCAGGAGTCCGCCTCTGTGTCCCTGATTTTCTGCAGTCTGCAGCACAGTCTGTCTCCCACAATGTCCTCACCAAATCTGCCTTGAGCCTGGGAACAGATCTTCCTTTTCCTCCATCATGCTGGGATGTGTAGATTCATTGCCAATCTAACACACAGACTCTGGAGTCTGGGAACTTAATCTCCCACAAGTCTCGGTTCCTCCCAGCAGGCTTTTGTTGTCCCAGGATACACAGCAGTCCATATCCAATTCCTCTGGGTTCTCCGGGTTGTGGGTGGGGCTCTCTCTATTTCTACCCACAGCCACTCCTCTGCTCTGAAGCAGCCCAAGGAGAAGAGAGAAAGTGCTAAGGCAGGGGTAGCGAGAGTAGTCAAGTCCCAGATGCCAGAAAGGGCAACGCTGTGGACCAGGCAACCGCATACCAAGGGCTACACTTACAAAAGTCAAAACTGTAAATATGCAATTTATGTTAAAAATCTGGAGGTTGGCCTCACACCTATGTGTTATGGCAATGCCCAATCCGTAGTTCTGTGTGTTCTGCATTAGTGTGTGTTGCAAAAAAATGATGCAGGCATACATTTTATTGCAACACAATGCATTACATACAATGCTTGGTAATTGTAAGTAAAAAAAAAATGAAAAGGAAGCAAAATCAAGCACTGCAATGCACCATGCACACCAGCACATACAAATCGTGCACACCATAATGCACGCCTACTGTCATACTGTATGTAACATACGTATATTTGTATTTTGTGTGTGCCGGGGGTTAGCAAGTCAGTCTGACCAGTGGAGGCTGGTGCTCAATATTTGGGGGGGGGGGGGGGGGCGGCAAACCAAACACCACCCCCCCTATGGGAGACAGGCGTGAAGCCGGCGATCAACCCCACCCCACGGGAGATCAGAGGCCTCCTTACCTTAGAAAGCAGATGAGGAGGATCCGGGGTAGGGTTGCTGCTCCTCACCCTGGGGCTGTTGCTTCTCCTCTTGGCCAAACAGGAAGTGGGTCCTGAGACCCAGACTCCCGGGCCAATCGGGTTTTAGGACCCGCTTCCTAATTGGCCGGGAGGAGAATCGGGAAAACAATAGCGAATACTCATTCACTATTGTCACACAGCTGGGTGGGCTTGGGGCGCAGTGCTCTGCGCCCCGAGCCCACCCTTTTTTTTGAAGCCAATTAGAGCCTCAGGCTCTAATCATGTGCTTAAGAAAAAAAAAAACATTGAAATCCATGCGTCCGACGCCCTTTGTGGAGATTAGGGGCCAGGGGTATGGATTAGGGAAGCAGCAACCCTGCGCTTCTTATGAACTGGCCTCCTCTGAGTCTGACTCATTTCCTGGCTTGAGGATTTCCGGCATCATCTAACACTTTCCTCCCCAGCCTTACCGTCCCTGGGTCCTTTTAATATTGTATTTCAGTTCCTTCAACCATGGAGGCTCAGCATGTGTTGCAAATACAGCCTGCCTAGGAACACCTACTTTCTCAGGCTGATATCCACCCATAAAGGCATTTTTATATTTGCATAACACGTCCCAAGAGCCTGCCAGCCCCTCCCACCACCCATGATCTTCCTGCATTGCTTAGAGAAGAACAGAGACCCAGTGATGATGTAATTTGGTCTACAAAAAAGGTACCGTATATACTCGAGTATAAGCCGACCCGAATATAAGCCGAGGCACCTAATTTTACCACAAAAAAATGGAAAACATATTGACCCGAGTATAAGCCTAGGGTGAGAAATGCGCAGCTACTGTAAGTGGAAAAGAGGGTCAACAATGCCCATTTGCAGCCTCACTGTGCCCATTTGCATGCCTCACTGTGCCCATTTGCAGCCATAGGTCCCCGAACATAAGGGTTCCTCGATGCCCCCTATCTGCAGCCAAAAGGGTCCCAAATGCAGATGGACACAGTTGACCGTTTTGGGGCCCCGTATGTCGGGGCCACTTAGTGCTAGAAATTTTGGTGTGCAAACCCAGTGGAACTAGCACTACAACATATCCAGAGATGGGGTTCCTAGCACCAAGTGGCCCGGAAATACGGGCCCCAAAGTCGGTTCGGAAAATGTCAAGCACTTTTTTGCAGCAGAGAATGACATTTTCCGAACCGACTTTGGGGCCACCCTATCTCAGGGCTACTTGGTGCTAGGAACCCCATCTTTAGATACGTTGTAGTGCTGTAGTTTGCACCCTAAATTTGGGGTTCCTAGCACCAAGTGGCCCCAAAGTCGGTTCGGAAAATGTCATTCTCTGCTGCAGAAAAGTGATTGACTCCAGTATAAGCCGAGGGGGGCATTTTCAGCACAAAAAAATGTGCTGAAAAACTCGGCTTATACTCGAGTATATACACGGTATGTAATGAAAACTGTTTTATTTATTTATTTTAATTAGTATTTTGATGAGGGGAACCAGGGAAGATAAAATATAAACAGATTAATTTTTATCTTTAAGAATATACAACAGCAGAGGATTGAGCGGAACTAAATCATTTTATTTTTATCACCAATGCCCAAGGACAAACCATAACATTATTCTATTTTTTTTCTCCCCTGCAAATCTAAGATCTTTTGTGTGTGTTATCACCGATTGCAGAGTATGTGGGAGTTTTTTATTTCCCCCCCTATGGAGATTTTGCCACTTTGTTGCTAAGTGAGATCAGTGGCTGTTTCCAAGCTTGTGTTTCTGTTGAGCTTTTCCTGAAATACTTAACTGCTAATCCTCTCTATCGCTTCATCTATGCACCTTGAGGTCCAGGCAGGTGAACGCGCTCTGCCGAGTTCTTATCACAATAAGCCCTTTCTGCGTGATCTATTTATCCATGGGTTGTGCGGTAATACGAGAACTGAGCAGATTGTCAACTCTTTCTGCATCAAAGTCAAATAAGATTGTGCTGCACCTTTCTCTAAAGTCAGAACCTTTTTTTATTAGTGTTGGATCAGTGGCGGCTGGTGCTCAAAATTTTTGGGGGGGCGCAAACAAACAGCCTCACTGTGCCATCAAACGCTGCCACTGTGCCCATTAAACGCTGCCACTGTGCCCATTAAACGCTGCCACTGTGCCCATCAAACGCTGCCACTGTGCCTCAAGTGCTGCCACTGTGCCCATCAAACGCTGCCACTGTGCCCCAAGTGCTGCCACTGTGCCCATCAAACGCTGCCACTGTGCCCCAAGTGCTGCCACTGTGCCCATCAAACGCTGCCACTGTGCCCCAAGTGCTGCCACTGTGCCCCAAGTGCTGCCATTGTGCCCCAAGTTCTGCCACTGTGCCCCAAGTTCTGCCACTGTGCCCCAAGTGCTGCCACTGTGCCCCAAGTTCTGCCACTGTGCCCCAAGTTCTGCCACTGTGCCCCAAGTTCTGCCATTGTGCCCCAAGTTCTGCCACTGTGCCCCAAGTTCTGCCACTGTGCCCCTCAAGTGCTGCCACTGTGCCCCCTGCCTGCCCTCTGCACTTACCTTGTCCCGGTGTGCAGCTGGTGACGGCGTCAGGCGACAAGCGGTGTCTCCATCGGATGTCTTCTCCCGCGCTCCTCCTGTCTTCTTCTGCAGTGATTGGACGCCTAGCGTCCAATCACAGCGCCTGTGACTTCAGCCAATCAGGTGACAGGTAACAGACCTGGCAACCTGATTGGCTGAGAGGCGGGTCTGTGTTAGGGAAGCGATGTATTCGCTTCCCTAACACAATACTGTGTAAGCAGCGAACGCAAAGCATTGTGCCCGCTGTTTACACTTAGGGAAGCCTATTAGAGCCCACCGCTCTAATAAGGTCCCCTATTAGAGCTTACAGCTCTAATAGGGGCGCTTTCAGCAACACCCCCCCCCCCCCCCACTGTAATTCAGATGCCCGGCGCCCGATCAGAGGCCGGACACCTGAATAGGGGGCGGCAGCGGTGACAATAGATAGATTCATGCAATGCATGAATCTATCTATTGGTGATAGAGCGGTGCAGGAGAGGGGGGGCGGCGCTCCTGCGCACTCTATGCACGCACCGCCACTGTGTTGGATAGAATAAGGGAGGGTTAGAACCCCTGTCAGGCATATATTGCTGGAGAGGTAAGGATGAGCGCTGGATCTCTTGAAATTAGGACAAATTCTGATTGAGTGTTATCTGGTATGGTTATTCTTTTCTGGAACTTTAATGCCGCGTACACACGGTCGGAATTTCCGATGGAAACAGTCCGATGGGAGCTTTTCAACGGATTTTCCGACTGTGTGTATGCCCATCGGTCTTTTTCTGTCGGAATTTCCGACGGACTTTGGATTGAGAACCTGTTCTCAATTTTTCCGACGGAAAACCTTTCCATCGGATTTTCCGATCGTGTGTATGCAATTCCGACACGCAAAATTCCGACGCATTCTCGGAAACAATTCGACGCATGCTCGGAAGCATTAAACTTGCCTTTTATAGTGCTGTCGAAGGTGTTTTATGCCGCTGTGTTACTGACCGTCGGAATTTGGTGTGACCGTGTGTAGGCAAGACAGTTTGAGCGAAATTCTGTCGGAATTCCGACGGGAAAACCATCAGAGCTTTTTCCGACGAGAATTCCGACCGTGTGTACGCGGCATAAGTTTAAATTAGTATTTTTTTGCTAGAAAATTACTTAGAACCCCCAAACATTATATATATATATATATATATATATATATATATATATATATATATATATATATATATATAATGTGTATATATATTAGAAGAGAAGAGACCCCAGAGAATAAAATGGCGGTCATTGCAATATTTTATGGCACACCGTATTTGCGTAGTGGTCTGTCAAACGCAATTTTTTTGGAAACAATACAGTTTTATTTTTTATATAAAAAAAAAGCAAAATAGTAGTCAGTTCAATTTTTTTGTATAATGTGAAAGATGATGTTACGCCAAGTAAATAGATACCTAACGTGTCACACATTAAAATTGCGCACGCTCGTGGAATGGCGACAAACTACGGTACTTAAAAATCTCCATAGGTGACTCTTTAAACATTTTTACAGGTTACCAGTTTGGAGTTACAGCGTTCGCTTCCGCGTGCGAGCACGAAGGGATGAGGCGCTTTAAAAAAATATTTTCTTATTTATTTTATTTTTATTTTTTATTTTTACACTGTCCCTTTATTTATTAATTTTTTTGATCACTTTTATTCCTATTACAAGGAATGTAAACATCCCTTGTAATAGAAATAAGCATTAACAGGTCCCCTTTATTGAGAGATCTGGGGTCAAAAAGACCCCAGATCTCTAATTTACCCTTAAAAATAAAAAAATAATTAAAAATGTTTTTTTTTTTTTTTTTTTTAAATGACACTTAAAAAAATAAAAACAATAAATCATGTCTTTAAAGGGTAAGTTTACCTTAAAATGGAGGAAATTTCCCTGTGGGGTTTTGAATTGCAGCAATGGAGTCATATATTAAAAAAATATTTTATTACAACAATTAATAAAGTTATATAGGTATAGCCATTGTTAAAAATATGAGCTCTGTGATAGAAATTGGCATACATACAGAGGATACATACAAAATACCGCTGAACAATGTATATTGAAACATAGCATGAAATGTCATAAAAGCCATGCTGGAAGAGCTCTGATGCGTATCAACCATATAATGTCGGTCTTCTTCAGGGTAAAAAACATTATTGATTTCTAAAAGTTACAGTATATAAGTAAATATATTAAACAATGTGTATACAATAGCACATAGGTTCAAAACTAGTATATATAGATAAATGATAAATAATCACCATTGACAGCAGTAGAACAGACCACCCAGATGTATGCCTTGGAGTGTCATACAAGGATCCAGACTGCTCGGCAGGAGCCTAGCGTGGAACCCCCCATGCCAACAATGGGATGACCCATGACATATGCCATTGATAATAGCGCACGCCGTATAATTAAGAGTCCATTCACACAGGGTCAACACGACTTCCAGCGTGACTTTGGGAGGCAACTTGGACACGACTTGAGTATGAATCACAGCGCGACTTGGGGCGACTTACAACACGACTTGAGGCGACTTACAACACGACTTTAAGTCACCCCCAGGAAAGGCGACTTTAATTTTAAATAAAAAAAACGGCATGGGTTCCCCTCCAAGACCCTTAGGTCTGGTATGGATATTAAAGCGGGACGGTACCTGAAAAAAAAAATTAAAAGCCAGCAGCTACAAATACTGCAGCTGCTGACTTTTAATAAATGGACACTTACCTGTCACAGGTTCCAGCGATGTGGGCAGCAGAGGCCGATCAATCGATCGGCTCTCTGCTGCGCCATTCTCAGTGAGGGAATCAGGAAGTGGCTTCACTTCCCGATTCCCTACTGCGCATGCGCGAGTCGCGCAGCGCAATGAGAATCGTCAGCGCTGTCTGCCGAGACACGTGTGTGTCCCGGCAGACAGCGCGCCAGGACAGGAAGTGGCGTAAACTCCCATGGGGGTTTATGTCCGGAAGTGGGTGCAGATATCTGCACCCCCCTCCCCCCTGAAAGGTGCCAAATGTGACACCGGAGAGGGGGAGGGTTCCGAAAAGCGGAAGTTCCACTTTAGGGTGGAATCCCGCTTTAAGGGGAACCCTGCACCAAAATTTAAAAAAAAATGGTGTGGGGGTCCCCCTCAAAATCCATACCAGGCCCTTCAGGTCTGGTATGGATTTTAAGGGGAACCCTGCAGGCCTACCCTGGCAGGCCACAGAAAAAGAGGGGGCACAAAAGAGCACCCCCCCTCCTGAACTGTACCAGGCCACATGCCCTCAACATTGGGTGGGTGCTTTGGGGGTAGCACCCCAAAGCACCTTGTCCCCATGTTGATGGGGACAAGGGCCTCATCCCCACAACCCTTGCCCGGTGGTTGTGGGTGTCTGTGGGCGGGGGGCTTATCAGAATCTGGAAGCCCCCGTTAACAAGGGGACCCCCAGATCCCGCCCCCCCTGTGAAATGGTAATGGGGTACAAAAGTGTCAAAAATTTTAAAAATTACAAGAGACAGTTTTTGACTATTCCTTTATTAACCACTTCAGCCCCGGACCAATTTGCAGCCAAAGGACCAGGCTCCTTTTTGCTATTCGGCACTGCGTCATTTTAACTGACAATTGCACGGTCCTGCGACGTGGCTCCCAAACAAAATTGACGTCCTTTTTTTCCCACAAATAGAGCTTTCTTTTGGTGGTATTTGATCGTCCCTGCGGTTTTAATTTTTTGCGCTATAAATAAAAAAGAGCGACAATTTTGAAAAAAACGCATTCTTTTTTTATTTTTTGCTATAATAAATATCCCCCATAAATATATAAAAAAACATTTGTTTTCCTCAGTTTAGGCCGATACGTATTCTTCTACATATTTTTGGTAAAAAAACCCGCAATAAGCGATTATTGATTGGTTTGCGCAGAAGTTATAGCGTTTACAAGATAGGGGATAGTTTTATAGCATTTTTATTAATAATTTTTTTTTTTACTAGTAATGGCGGCGATCAGCGATTTTATTGTGACTGCGACATTATGGCGGACACATCGGACATTTTTGACACATTTTTGGGGCCATTGTCATTAATACAGCAATCAATGCTATTTAAATGCATTGATTCCTGTGTAAATGACACTGGCAATGAAGGGGTTAACCACTAGGTGGCAGTATAGGGGTTACATGTGCCTAGAGGTGTGTTTCTAACTGTGGGGGGGCGTGGCTGTCAGCTAGTGAATGCTGATCTCTGCTCCAATCACAGGGAGCAGAGATCGGCGTCACTAGTTGCTAGGCAGAACGGGGAGATGCTGTTTATTTCTGCATCTCCCCATTCAGCCTTCCCGTGAGACGATCGCAGGTATCCCTGTGGCGATCGAGTCCGCGGGACCCGCGACCGGCCTCACGGGGGTCACGACCGGCGCGAGCGTGCCCCGCTGGCGGCGCGCGCCCGATGGCACGGCGGCATCTTATGCCTGTCCGTGCCATTCTGTCGATGTACATCGTCGTGTGCCGGTCGGCAAGCGGTTAAAGTCTTCTTCTTTCCATCTTCTTCGGGTCTTCTTCCTTCCTTCAACCTTCGGTTTCTTCCTCCATCTTCTTCTTCCTCTGCTTTTTCCTCCGATTCTCTGCTTCTTGCTCCGGTGTTCTCGTCCAGCATCTTCCTCCATGGCGTCTTCTTCCCCGCTTCTCTTCTTCTGACAGTTCTTATATAACGGAGGGCGGGGGCCACCTGGTGGCCCCCCCTCTGACGCACGGTTCCATTATATAAGTGTCAGAAGAAGAGACCAAGAACGAAGCAGGGAAGAAGACGCTGTGGAGGATGATGCCGGACGAGAACACCGGAGCAAGAAGCAGAGGATCAGAGGAAGAAGCAGAGGAAGAAGAAGATGGAGGAAGAAACCGAAGGATGAAGGAAGGAAGAAGACCCTAAGAAGATGGAAAGAAGAAGACTTTAATAAAGGAATTGTCAAAAACTGTCTCTTGTCATTTTTAACATTTTTGACACTTTTTTTGTGAAATGGTAAGGGTACTTTTGTACCCCATTACCATTTCACACAGGGGGGGGCCGGGATATGGGGGTCCCCTTGTTAAAGGGGGCTTCCAGATTCCGATAAGCCCCCCCACCCGCAGACCCCCACAACCACCGGGCAAGGGTTGTGGGGATGAGGCCCTTGTCCCCATCAACATGGGACAAGGTGCTTTGGGGGGCTTCCCCCAAAGCACCCTCCCAATGTTGAGGCCATGTGGCCTGGTATGGTTCAGGAGGGGGGGCCCTCTCGTCCCCCCTCTTTTCCTGCGGCCATCTCAAAAAGTTTGGAGGTATGCAGTAGCACTCTCTCACTCTCTTCAGGACAGCATGACAACCAAATAAAGACAACAAGGCTGAATGTGGTTAACATTCTTTTACTGAAGAGCCTCAATTAATACATGGCTCTTCCTGGGTCACAGACCCCAATACAGCTCTAGAGACAAAACGTTGCATCTTATGAAAAGGGCATTCGCTCCCTGTAGCTCAGCTTCACTGACTGGGCTAGGACTGGAGGGGAAGAACTGAAGGGCAGACCATCTCCCAAGGGTTTCCTCTGGACCCTAACTGACCCACTAGAGCTCTCCTTCTCTCTCTGCGCTATGGTGGGAAACCCTGGGCACCCTGCCCTTGCCCTAAAGGTGGAAGAGCTGGAACACAGCTACTAGATGTTGCCTCTTCTCCTTCTTCTCTAGTCTGACCCACCTCCCTCCCTGGTCCTGCCTAAACTCCCAACCTTCTCCCAGGGGGAGGAGGGCACCTTAAAGGGGACCTGCTCTATCACCTGCCTACACGAACTAGCACATGTGTTAAGACTGGCTGGGATGCAAGTCTCAAAGCTTAGCAGGTCTATGCTTGCGCTGGAAATCCCCCAAGTATGCACAGATGTGCCGCAGAAACCGGATGCTGGGCGGAGGGAGCCCTTTGAAAAATCTGTGCACATGCCAGAAAAAACAAATGTGGCATGCTAGAGGGAGAGACGGGGCCATATTGAAGATTTATGAAATTTCTGAATGTTTTTTTTCACGTCACATAAGTTGACATTCACTTGACTCGTGTAGCCTAGTAAAGACCACCCCTTCTGTTGTGACCCCTTTATTCCAAAACCCCCTTTTTGCTACCCCTCTTAAATAATGGGCCACACCGTGCTTCTTGTGGAGTAAATGGCCACAACAGCCTTTATTAAACTTAACTCCAAATATAAATAACCATATAAAACCGTATAAATAACCATATAAAATTAACCATAAATAACCATAAACATTTTATTGTAAACATAAATAACCATCGGTTATACCCTCTTATGTTGGTCAGTGACGGGGCTAACACTTGTAACACAACCATTTTAATTAACCAATATATATATATGACTATATATATATCTACCACCAGGGGGCACTGCAGGATTAACCGAACCAAGTAGGCCTCCATTTTAACCGCCCGGAGACAAAACCCTATCCCGCAGTGCACACAGAGTAATCATCGACTTCGATGTACTACACCGGAGGGGCCATCTCATGACGAGCCCCCCACACACTCACCAACTACATCACTGCCACCGTCACTGACCAACCTAAACACCGCCAACCCACTTTCTTCCAGACATCCATCTTGATTTCCTGAAATGATAACAAAAGCATTAAAACCTTCACAACAAAAACTTAACTATTGGGAGGGTGGGTGGGGCCCCCCCCAAAAACTGCCTCCTCCTGTGAATTCCATACAACAAGTGTTCCCGCTCGGCCACGCCCCCTTTTTATAATGCCGCTCCCCCTGCCTCCTATTTGCTGCCCCCTGCTAACCCCTCCCTGCTACATTCCTTTTTGGTGTGTCACTAGACACACAGTCATGTCCGGCCCTCCCTATCCTCATTGCACTCGTTCTGTCCGGCCCTCTCTTGACTCGTGTAGCCTAGTAAAGACCACCCCTTCTGTTGTGACCCCTTTATTCCAAAACCCCCTTTTTGCTACCCCTCTTAAATAATGGGCCACACCGTGCTTCTTGTGGAGTAAATGGCCACAACAGCCTTTATTAAACTTAACTCCAAATATAAATAACCATATAAAACCGTATAAATAACCATATAAAATTAACCATAAATAACCATAAACATTTTATTGTAAACATAAATAACCATCGGTTATACCCTCTTATGTTGGTCAGTGACGGGGCTAACACTTGTAACACAACCATTTTAATTAACCAATATATATATATGACTATATATATATCTACCACCAGGGGGCACTGCAGGATTAACCGAACCAAGTAGGCCTCCATTTTAACCGCCCGGAGACAAAACCCTATCCCGCAGTGCACACAGAGTAATCATCGACTTCGATGTACTACACCGGAGGGGCCATCTCATGACGAGCCCCCCACACACTCACCAACTACATCACTGCCACCGTCACTGACCAACCTAAACACCGCCACAGACTGAAAGGGTGACCCCTTACCCTTGAAGGCACCTCCACACCCGCAGGGCCGTATGTATCCCCTCCTGTAGACCCAACGACCACAGGTCGATCCCGACATCCGTCAAGTGAACCCCATCCCTCCTCAAATAGAGGCCCACATTTTTCTCAAGTTCCCTGTGGCGAACCACTAAACCCCCTTGCCATGCCAGGAACCTCCCCACTACCTTATTTACACGGATCCTCGCCTTGTTAAGGCGATATACTGATCTAGCCCTCCTCCAGGATGTTCTAGCGACCATATCTGACCATACCAACAGCGTGTCTGGATATGTCTCGTGCAGGTAGGTCAGATCCCTCTTTATGTCAGCAATAAGATCCCTTACTGTCCGCATTCCCAAATCGTTCCCGCCCGCATGTATGACCAGGACCGCCGGTGGCCTGTCCAACCATGCGAAACGTTCCATTTCGGGCACCACCCTCTCCCACAACATTCCCGGCCTGCCCAGCCAACGTATGGTGGCCTCTCTCCTAGACACCCCCAACTGCCTCCCACCTGGTCTGGCATCCCCTCTCCGTGCTCCCCAACACACATATGAGTGCCCCAGGATCCAGACGAGGCGCGGAAGCCCTCCATCTGAAATGACAAACATAGTGTAATTGACCAGCACTATAACTTAACTACTAAGGCCACCATACTAACCATTACAAACTATAACAACACAGTAAAACTCGCCCTTTATTTTTTATTTTTTTTTTTTTTTTTTTTTATTTTTTTTTATATCTATCCCCATTATTCCTGAATCAACAGTGGTCTAACGTAAGTCCGAAATCGCTTCGATTCCCACCTCCCCATTTTTTGCACATCCACCTCATCCAACCCACACCTGGCGGCTTCGGTGGCCGCCCCAATGCGGAAGGAGTGTGAGGCGTAGGCAGAACCTTCTAAACCCATACTATTTAAGCATTTTCGCAGAACCGCCCCAAATTGGAATCGCGACAGGTATGATCCATCACTGTGCACCAACAATGGCCCCCCAACCTCTGGTCTCACCCCCATGAACTCCCCTACTGCTTTTACTGGGCATACCGCGCAACCTTGTAACCTATGCAACGAAATCAGAACCCCCACACCTTTTTGATCAGTCTTGGACTTTTTTAAATTCACCAGCACCCTGTCACCCAAAACTTCCACGTCCCCCAACATTAAACCTCCCCCTTCCTTTTTTGATGGGCTAACCAACTCACCAATCCGAAATGCCCCGAAAAACGCCAAGGAAAAAGCCGCTGTAAATAATAGCCCCTCGTACCCATCTTTGCACACCCCACTCAACTGCTCCCTTAATGCCAACACATTGGCAAAAGTAATCGGCCGCCTCTCATCCCTTGTCCTGTTTGCTTTGCGATACCCTTTTACTGCCTGTTTCACCCAAAATTCTTTTGTCCAATCCACAATGCCTTGTAACTTGAACAAAAAGGCCAACCCTGCCAACCGTTTTTCAATGGCGGACACTGACCTGCCTTCCTCCATATTTCTGGACACGTAATACAGCACTAACAGCCTAAATTGTGACACATCCTGCCCCACTCCCGATTCCAGCAGCAACTCACCCCACTCCTTCCAGACCTTCTGGTATGCCAACCAAGACGACATACTCACCGACTTCTGGATCCATCCCGCTGCTACCCTAGTGCCAAATCCCAGATCCAGGCCGGGCAAGGAACGCCCTCCTGCTGAGCCTCCGGTGCCAGAGTCCTGAATCTGTCCCACTGGAACCGAGACAAAGAATCAGCCAGCGTGTTCTCTACCCCCGGGATGTGTACCGCATAAAGAAAAATATTCAATTGCATGCAGCGTAACACTAGCTGTCGCATCAGCCGGATGACAGGTTGTGAAGACGCCGACATACTATTGATTATTTGCACTACCCCCATATTATCACAGTTTAATCTAAGCTTTAAATTTTTACAGGCCTTGCCCCACAGCTCCAATGCTACCACCACCGGAAACAACTCCAATAGTGCTAAATTCTTTGTAAACCCCGCCTCCACCCAGGATCGTGGCCATGGTTCCGCACTCCAACACCCTTGGAAGTACGCTCCGTAACCTGTGGATCCCGCGGCGTCAGTTACTAGCTCAACATCGAAATTGCTAACTGGACCTGACATCCAAACCGACCTCCCATTAAACTCCTGCAAAAACCGATGCCACACCTCCAGATCATCCCTGTGCTCCCTCCGAAGCCTAATATAATGTGTGGGAGCTTTCACCCCCGCCGTGGCCGATGACAATCGTCTACAAAAAATTCTCCCCATAGGAATGATTCTGCATGCAAAATTCAACTTTCCCAACAGGGATTGTAACGTGCGCAACTGCACTTTTTTGCACCCATGAATCTCCCTAATTTCCTTTTGTAAGTCCCTCAACTTCTCTTCTGGTAACCTGCATTCCATAGCCATGGAATCGATCACTATCCCCAAAAAACTCAATTCTGTGCGCGGGCCCTCCGTCTTGTCAGGTGCTAACGGCACCCGGAAACTCTCCGCAATGTGCTGCAACGTGGACAACAGTATCGCACACACATTGGAAGCTGGAGGGCCCACGCAGAGGAAGTCATCCAAATAATGGATGACGGAATCAATGCCTGTCACATCCCTAACTACCCATTCTAAAAACGAACTGAACGCCTCAAACATGGCGCACGATATGGAACACCCCATGGGCAAACAACGATCGACATAAAATTGGTCTTGCCAACAGCAACCCAGCAAATGAAAACTGTCTGGGTGCACTGGCAGCAGTCGAAATGCGGATTCCACATCAGACTTTGCCATCAGTGCCCCTCGGCCATATCGCCGTACCCATCGCACCGCAGCATCGAATGACGTGTACGATACCGTGCATGCCTCCGGGTCAATAAAATCATTTACCGATCCCCCTTTTGGGAAAGATAAATGATGTATTAAACGAAACTTGTTGGGTTCCTTTTTGGGAACCACCCCAAGTGGTGACACTACTAAGTCCGTCAACGGCTTAGCCACGAACGGCCCCGCCATCCTACCCAACGCAACCTCCTTGGCTAATTTCTCCGACACAACCTCTGGGTGCAACAATGCTGACCTCAGATTCTTTGCCACCGGAGGAATTTCCGTCAATGTGCACGGGATCCTGAAACCTTCCCTGAACCCCGCACTGAGCAAACCCGCCGCCGCCCTGTCAGGATACCTATTTAGGAAAGGCTGCATTCTTACCCACATCACCGGCGTCGTCCCTCTTGTTGCCAGGCTCTCCGGCGCGCTTTCCTTTTTTGAAGCATCGCGCCAACGAGTGTCCCCCTCCCCCGCAACCTGAACACTCGTGCTTAAACTTGCACGTGTTTCCAAATTTGCAGGCTCCCTCGTTGAACTGCCAACATATTCCAAATTTCTTTCCGGCTGAGGATCCCGAGGAGTGGCTACCCCCAGCCCCCCCGAGAAATGTCTGTGCCGGCGTCTTTGCCGAAGCCATCAATCTCATCCATAAGCTAATGTCCTTATGGTCCCATCGCAATGCTGGGCGAACCGCCCTGCGCTGCCTAAACTGCTCGTCATATCGCAGCCAAGCTGTCCCTCCATAGACCCTATGCGCCTCCCCTATAGCGTCCATATAGCAGAATAACGCCGAGCAGTGCTCGGGGTTCTTCTCCCCAATTACCCCGGCCAATATGGCGAACGCTTGCAGCCAGTTTGCAAACGTCCGTGGAATTAACCGATACCGCCTCTTCTCCTCATCAGCTTTTTTGGTGTCATCCGGTTTCACCCTGTCTAAATTGAATTTCTCCAATGGCAACAGGGAAAAAATCTCCACATACTCACCCTTCCAGATTTTTTCCCTCACTTCCTGTTTTAAATGGGCCCCCAGGGGGCCCTCGAAGCAAACGTATACCTCACATTTTGCTGCATCTGCCATCCGTACAATGTCGGCCCTTACCACTTGCTCATCCCCACTCTTCTCTGGCGTACTCACCTGCTCTCCTGCGCCCACCGAGGTCGATGCCTCTCCAGCTGTTGTGACCGAAGCCCCGCTTGGGGGGTTCGCTACCCCACCCGCCTTCTCAAAACGCCCCACCAGGGCCCTTAGGCCCTCCAGCAACTCCTGCACCTGACCCCCTGATGGAGACTCCCTCCCAGCCCGCGGTTGGTCATGGCTTGCCACCAGCGGAGCCGGAGGCCCTAATTCCCTCCCCCCCCCTGGTACAATTCCCAACAAATTCTGTAAAGCAGTTGTAAAAGAGTTATTACTACTGGACTTACCGGGCCGTCTTGGCACCTCCACCGGGATTACCGGCCTGACATCAACCGACACTTGTGGGCGGCTGGGCACCTCATCTTCGTCGGACAGCTCGCCTTCGGACCTGCTGAACTCCTCCTGCTGAGAGAAAGACGCTGTTCCCCTCGGGGAGGGACTCCTGGACAACTCCCGGCTCCTTCCGATCACCACCCCCGATGTTGTTGCCCCCCCCCCCCACCCCACCTTCCTGGCTCCCCACGTCCTGGGCGGACAGGCCGGACCCGGCACTGCTCCTGCCCACTGGCCTTCTTGCTTCACTTCCTGGTGGCGTCCGCCTACCCTCTGCTGTGTTGGCCCTTCCGGCGGCCCGTCGCGCTGTACTAGCAGACATATGCACCCTACTGTCCTCCCCCCTCGGCTCGTGCAGAGCTGCTGAAGGGTCCGATGCCGCACTCCTCCGGGGTGTATTACCCCCCATCCTGGCTGTTCCTCCAGACTGAGCTGACCGCCCCCCCCTCAACTCGTGCAGAGCTGCTGGGGAGGACGCCGCTGTGGCAAGGGCCGATGTGCTTCCTGACTGCCCCCTCTTCCCGGCTCCCGTCCGCTGTGACCTCCTCTCCGCTGGTTGTCCCCCCGGTCTGTGCAGATCTGCGGGGGCTGGTGGGTCCTGTGAGGGCCCCCTTCTAGCTGCTGGGGATGGAACTCTGAGTAGGCCCGAAGCCCCGCCCCCCGCATGGCGCCCGCGGCGTGCGTTCCGCCTAGGCCCCATCGGGGTCTCTGTCTGGGCCCTCTTGGCAGGTGGTGTGGATAAATCCCCCCTAGGGCTCCTGGCTGGTCTGGATGGGCCTGCAACCCCCCCTGGAGAGTACCTCACAGGTGCCCTGGGCACCCGGCCGCTTGATCGGTCACCACCATCCGCCGAACGTCCCTCCGGTCTTCTGCTCTGTCCATCCCTGGAAGCTGCTCCAGCAAGTATAGCTGCCACCTGTGCCTGCAGCCATTCGGCCCCATTCGTCTCTGCCGCGGCCCTCAGTCGCTCCACGAGGTCGCTGTCGGCCATTTTAGCTGGATGTAGAGGAGCAGTGAGAAAAACTGCCTCCTCCTGTGAATTCCATACAACAAGTGTTCCCGCTCGGCCACGCCCCCTTTTTATAATGCCGCTCCCCCTGCCTCCTATTTGCTGCCCCCTGCTAACCCCTCCCTGCTACATTCCTTTTTGGTGTGTCACTAGACACACAGTCATGTCCGGCCCTCCCTATCCTCATTGCACTCGTTCTGTCCGGCCCTCTCTTATTAGAGGTGTATTTCTATGATGTGGTAATGCATAGGTGTTTAATTTTGGTAAGCATATTTACTGTATTCATTTAGCACTGTACATATGTTTTTTAGTTTTTTGAATCGCAAAATTTTGTGTTAGCTGCATTATTTGAGGTGTTTTAACCTATGCTGCGCAGTGACACATATATATTTCATATTGGAAGGGGACCAGAGTTTCTAATTAACACATTTCTTGTCCTAGGGTGACAACAGTGATACCATATGGTGAGTGTGTTATTGGCAGGACCAGCAGGTGAAAATAAAGGAGAATCTTTTTATACCTTCCCTTCCCCTCCCCTTGAAAAGCCAGTGGCCTGGTCTGGTTCAGGAATGGAGGTTGTCCACTTAATGTCCTCCCTTTCCTGACCACCCAGGCTGCATGCATGGATAAGGGCCTCGTTGAAATGTTAAGGGAAATCTCATGCCATTTTTTTCCTGCTTTTATTCTCTTGCTGTCACTTTTTTTTGTTTTTTTTTTTGGTTTACAAACTATTTTTATTTGGTACAAAAGGTGGTACAAAAAAAATGCATAATTATGCCAGAATATTTACAATAACAACATGTTGTACATATGAAAAATTTGAAAAATAGTATACAATAAGGTAAATATATATTGCCATAGTTTGTGATTAGTGTTACTCTTGCTGTCACTTTTAAAGGACTACATTGTACTACTCTGGGACAGCGCATGCAGCTTTTAGGCATTTGACAAGCATGTTATTCAAAGGATTTGTGTATTTTTGAAAGAATCGCCTTTCATGGAGGTGCATGGTTTCGGCAGTAATATGAACCTGCAAACAGATCAAGGAGGCATGATAAAACATCACATCACATCAAAAACAGACTGATGTTTCAGAGAGTCGTTTTTCCTTCTAACATTCCATGAAAAAGTTTAACCATTGAACCTGTCAAATAAGAACATCCAGAGCACCCATCTGACAGGATGGATAGGCAAAATTCATAGATGGTGTAAGCATATGTCAGTAATGCCAGTGTAGCACCCTCTAGGTAGGTAGGTGCCAGAGGTAGGATTTTTGTAGGACAGGAAAATTTAGGCAGGCCTGGCTGTTTGTTTTGCTCTGGGCTGGAAGTGGCTCAGGGTAGCAGATGGTGACTCACAGGCAGCATCACTGAGACCTCTCTCTTCTTTCTGGAGTTTGCTGGAAAGTTCTGGAAAGAGAGGAGGAAAGGAGAGGTGGCGCTGTCTGGGGTGTTTTAGGGAGCCCTGACCAATTCCCAACCTGGATTGGCAGGAGGCAGGCCTCCTTACATACCCAGGGTCAGCCCAGCTGAGGAGGAGTTGTGCGGTGGAAAAGCTGGAGTGAGAGGGTGCGGAGGCTGTCGGGGTCTTTGAGGAAGCTTCCCAGTCTGAGGGGGGGTGATCTTGGGCCTGGGCTTGGGTTCAGTCGGGACCACTTTCAGGAACACATGAAGAGGTCCAGCACAAGGGAGATCAAGGAGAGGACAACGGGAGAGAGCACTGCTAAGAGACTCCAGGGAGGAAAACTGGTCGCAGCCAGGAAGGCTGGTGAGTGAGGCACAGTAAGGAGGACTGGGAGGATTGGGAGCTTGCAGTCTGATATGTGTGCAGAACCAGAAGTGTGGACCGTGATGGAAGGGGCAGTGGAAAGAGCCAGCTGCAGCCAGGAGGGTTGGCAGGACCTGAAGAGGACTAACTGGGATCAGTAGCCTAATTAGGGCAGCTAGCACAAGGACTTTTCTGCTACACCATTGTGGCCTGCAGTCCCAGCCTGCAAAGGGTAATTGCTGAGGCCTGGCTGAGTCAGTGTCAAGCCTAACCAACAAATAGTGCTAGCTGTTCCTGGGGAACCAGGTGATGTGCTGGAGGTGACTAGGAGTAACAGTCTGCAGCAAGTGATGTGCTGGTGGAGTGAAGAATGATGAGCTTCAAGCAAGTTTGTGCAGGAGGAAGCTGAAGGAGTATGTACAGGGAGTGTACATAGTTATCCCAAAACCAATTGCTATGTCTATCTATTTATACTGGGCACCCCATCTCTCCTATCCCCACCCAAGTTATACCCCTCAAAAAAAAAACAATTCTTAGCAGCTCCTACGGGGTATTGGGGTATTGTACATACTGCATAAAGCATGCAAGCCAGAGCTGTAGAGCTTTAGAGATATAACAAGAAATAAAAAGAGGCATAACAGTCAAATGTTCCCAAAAAACAACCAGGCTAAGGAACCAAGGTGTCCAGTTGACCGAGCGGTTCAGTAACACAGGGGAAACAAACTCCACACAAAAGTAAAATGAGGGGGTCCAGTTCCCAGTGATCCAAGTGATTTCAACACAGTCTATCAGAGCGGGGACCCAACTACAGAGGTTTTGAAAGGTTGCGTAGTCTGGAGAAATGGTTGCAACAGGCACAACTATGAATGTGGAGTGTTTCAGTTTAATATCCAGAGGACATGAAACATCACAAAGCAATTGCACAGGATAATTAGTCCACAGGCAGGAGCAGTAGACTCAGCAAGGAAAAAATAAAACATCAAATGCTAGAATGTCTACTGTCGTAGGTAAGAGCTGAGAACAACAGTTGGACACATAGAGGGATCTGTAATAGTGGGAGAGGACATATATATCCTATAAGCAAGGTAATTGCGTTGTACTGACCCATCCTGTAATGTCTATCTAACCAGTCAGTAGCCATTATCGGGGTCTCAGAAAAAGAGTTCTTTTGTGCCATCTCTTGGAGTCTGGCAGGATATATCATTGAATATTTAAGCCACAATTACTGGAGGGGCATCTTGACTTCTTGGAATCTCCTACGTTTTTTTACCTCAGGGGAAAAATCCAGGAACAACATGACCATGTTAGCATTAAAGGACATCTTTTATCTCTTTAGATCGTCCTTTCCACCGTGAATAGCAAAGAATGATGTTCTCTGCTCCCAATATTCCAATAGCCATTTTTCAGCAAAGTTGGTGGTGCTAGTACCATCAGCATATAGGCAGTTAGAAGTTGACGCTGCCCCAGTTGGGAAGGGTATAGTTGTTATGTTCCCTGGCGGGCTTTGCTGGGTCCAACCAACTAGTTATAAAAGAAACAGGGAGTTCGAACCCAGAGACTCCCTGGGGCCTGAGATTTAGAACTAGAAAGACAGGCTTCCCGCCGACATCACCGGAACCTGGTTCACCAGGACCATGCCTTAATCAGAATTCTCGTTGTTAGGGAAGCTGCTGCAGTACTCCTTGAAGAAACTTATTGTGGACTAAGTATGGACTTTCATCCTCTGACGGTATGCTGGGGCAGACACAAGCCTGAAGTAGGGACTAGGGAAGTTAGGAAAAGACTGCACTGAACTATGTAAGCAAAGCTTTTGAAATTGTGCCTTTGCCTGGTCTGAAGTAACTATAGGGGTGTAATGTTAGTAAACAGCACACATAGTCTACAGCACAGATCACTACACACAATTAGGTATGAAGATAAAGGTACAACAGTTAATGTGATTACATGATTACCAAGGGTAAAGAACGTTTCTCTGCCAGCCTGTAAGCGTGTACATGTGACAGGTTAAATAGCCTTTTGCAGCTAGGGAAAATGTTGTCAGCACTCTCTCCACCATAGTAATGGGAGAAGATCTGCACTGCCAGGGCCCTCGGCCTCTACTCTTGTACAGAAAAGGAAGAGTTAAGTGAAGTGCATGCATGGAGTCACCACTAGGTGCACCGCTAGGTTCACGGTGGGACTCCATACCATTACTGGGAGTGAGTTAATGGTGATACGCTGGACAGGTTGAGAGGGCAAGGGTTCTGTGTTTTGCTCCTAAAAGTAAATGTGATGTAAATCGAGAGAGTTTATTCAAGTTCAGTTGTTTGTTCCAGTAAAGGTACTCCATGTATAATGCAGCAACCCTAACCAAAGTGCCTAGCATAGTCCAGAAGAACCCACCCAGGGTAAGCCTCTCATGTGGCCCTTGCTTGGTTCCCCACGAGGAGGGGAACATTGAGGATGTGACGACCACCCCATCACCCTACCCTTACAAGCATGCTACAGAAGGCCCACCAGTGTAATGTTACTGCATCTCAGTCTATTCTCTAAATCTTCAGATTTAAGAAAATTGGCATATGTCTTATGGAGTGCAATTTTAACATCAGCTTCCAGGGGGTGTACAGTGTCTTCCCAATACTGGAACTAACAGGGCCTTCCAGTGCTGAAGTGAGTTCATGCCTTTTCTGAAGATCATGACATATTCGTCTTCTCTAATACCCTGAACCTGGCCCTAGAGCTATGAAGGGAGGCCTTGCATTTCTGCACAGTGGACACTCTGTCCTTCAAAGTAGGTTTAGGGTCTTTTTGAGGTTTGTGAGTGAGTCAGCTGTACTTACTGAGCCTGTGTTTTCTTCCGTGTTCATGGGTGCTGCAGCTTGATCACCAACTGGCGCTGGGGCTTCAAAACAGCAATGGAACCCAGCGGGACATCAATTTGTCTGTCAAGGGATCCAACGAGTGCTGTCGAAGCAAACCCAAACCTAGCCAAGTTAGCACTTTCCTTATTCCTGAAAAATAATATGCCCAATCAGGGACGGGTTATTGGGTTTTTATGTTTCCCTACTGGGAACATTTTCCCTTGCTTCCTGTCCCAGTGACCAATGCCAAATATACGCATATATGAATTCTCTTCTCTGCCAAAGGATTTTTAAAGTTCAGCTAGAATCAGGATGGAGGCAACATTGGCAGAACGCATAGCCAGATTCTGGAGTTCCAGTAGACCTTATTGCAGTTAACAAATACAATCTGATCCATGACCTACCCTAACCTGTTATTTAAGAACGAAAGAGCAGCGTTGAACTAGCATTTTTCTTTTCAACTCTATAAGCATATTCCCAGTAGAGTCACTTTTTTGGACACCAATGTGATCACACCTCTGGAATTCTCATCTGTGCTGCTAAACAACCACATACGCCTCTGTTAATGAAGCTATTATGCCAGGATACTTGCTAATACTTTTTTAATACTTATTTTACAAAACGGTAAAGGTAATTTTCAGCCCAATTGGACTGAAATTAAAATTTCAGTCCAATGAGATTTGAAAACTACAGTCACATGGCTTTAGAAAGAGCCTTACCCTTGTGTTAAAACCTTGTGAACTTAGCCTATAGTCTTCTGTTGTAGAAGTAGGAGCATGGCCACTCCTACTGAATCCTCTGAAATTTTAGCCTAAAGTGATATTAAAGACAGTTTTTTTTTGTTTAAAAAAAAAAAATGTCAAACTTACCTGCTCAGGGCAGCCCCGATCCTCATCTTCTTGGATCCCCCACTGGTGCTCCTGGCCCCTCCCTCCTGTACATTCACACACGGAGCGCAGCTTGGCCCCACCCTGCTCCCTCTTCATTGGCTCACTGGCTGTGATTGACAGTAGTGGGAGCCAATGGCTACCACTGTTGTCTTAGCCAATGTAGAGGGAGAGACCCAAGAGAGCAGAGGCCCATCACTGGATCGAGATGGGGCTCAGGCAAGTTTTAGGGGGGCTAGGGGGGCAGCTGCACACATAAGGGTTTTTATCTTCATGCATAAAATGCATGAAGGTAAAGAACCTTGAGCCTTTACATCCACTTTAATGACATTTCAGACACATATTGGAAGACCTTTTGTTGGCTGAAACATATGAGTCACAGAGCCCAAAGGACAATTACAGTGTCATTGACAGTGACTCACTGCTAGACTCCAGACCCCAATCCTCAGTGCCACACTTTTCCTTCCTGGCGCTCAGGTTCTTTGAATTAAGATAGAGGTGAAGAATTCACACAAAGGCGGATAGCAGAATAATTGTATTTGATCTTTGATAACTGTTTGCTGTCACAACTCCCAGACAAATAGTAGACATAAACTGCAGGTGACATTCACAGATGAGAAGAATGGCAGCAAAATAAAAAAGCTCAATTTAACAAGTCAGCTCTGTAAGATATTGGCGGTGTGAAACTCTTGTCTGTTGAAAATAGAGTTTATTTAGCTCTAAAAAAAAAAACACAGCTGTTAGGGAAAGAAAAGAAAGAAAGAAGGGAGAGAGAAAAGAAGGAAGGAAGGAAGTGAAGGGAGGAAGGAAAGAAGAGAGGAGAAGAAAGAAATTAAGAGAAAGAGAACGGAAGGAAGGAAAGAGAGAAGAAAGAAAGAGAGAGTGATAGGAAGGAAGAAAGAAGGGAAGGAAGAAAGACAAAAAGAAAAAGAGAAGAAGGAAGAGAAGTGAGGAGAAGAAAGAAAAAAAAAAAGAAAGAAATTAAGAGAGGAAGGAATGAAGGTAAGGGAGGAGAAGAAAGAAAGAGAGAGTGATAGGAAGGAAGAAAGAAGGAAAGAAGGGAGAGAGAGAGAGAGAGAGAGGTGGAAGTAAGGGAAGAGAGGGGAAGAAAGAAAGTTATAGGAAGGAAGCAAGGAAGAATGAAAGAAGGGAGAGAGAGAAACGAATAGAGCGAGAGAGAAGAGAAGGAAGGAAATAAGGAAGAAAGGAGGAAATAAGAGCGAAAGAGAGAGAAATAAAGGAAGGGACTTCATCCCTTCAAAGGAAGGGAGGAAAGGAAGAAGGAAAGAAAGAAAGACAAGGAGAGAGAGAGATAGGAAGGAAAAGTGGAAGGACGTCTTCAGTCTCCATCCAAATTGTTGCTCGTTTTACTAGAGCTCAGACCACACAGACTACTGTCTGTGGTACCCTATTGCCTACTTCTTTCCTGGCCTATCCATCAACCATGGATCATTTGGTAGAAAAGCTTCAAAGAGACCAAGAAAGGCCACTGAGGTGCTTGGTGGGTTGTCTAGGTGGGTAGACTCTTGTCTTACAGTCCTGGCTTTAAATCTCAAACAAACTGTAAGGTGTTTTTCTGTGCTCCCTGTGAGGTCATAATGTACACTCTTGAGTTGTCCCTTTAGCAAGCAAGACAAGACCTCCTGGCACTGGAGGCGTTAAATCAGAATCAATGTTCCTATGATACACTACAGCTCAGATAAGGTAAAAGCTCAGCAATTTAACAAATGACTCGGTATCAGCATGTCAATATTTAATGTCAACATTTGTATCTTATAGAATAACAATGACTGATGTAAAAGGAGAAACATCAAACGCAATGCTTACATGTAATTAGTCTCATCTGTTATGCTCACAGCTAAAGATAGACACAAATCTTTTTTTCCCATTCTGCGTTTGACACAAATGGTTTATATGGTATTCTGTGATCAGCTGACAGAAAGACGCATGTCTCAAATGTGACTTCAAAATGTTGTTTTATTAAAGGGTACCTCCACTTTTGTGGTAAAAAAAATAGCAAATAAAGAAAAAATACACTAATAATATTGTAATCCTTTTCAATATGCAGCCACTATAATTTTATGAGAATGCATTGCAATATGGCTGCCTGGAGTTGTTCTGTACACAGAGTTTGTAGTGACCACTCCCCAGAAACATCATTTCCTGCTTGTGTGATTGGCTCACCAATTTTCCCAGAAGTCTGCCTAAGATACATGTCAGATTTCAGGCATCCCCTGCAACAAAAACTTAATTGTTGGAGATATACTTTCAATAGGAACACATCTAAAGGGATGCAGGCCCAGCAGATTTCCTCATTAGTTCTCTGCAGCTGCACACCTGACAGTTATTTATTAAACCACTCCCATTAGACCCACTTAGTACAGAAGCACAGAGAAACACAGAGGGATTACTTCATGAATAACAAAAGGTAGGAATCTGTAACAAAGGTTGTTATAATCCTTGCAATTTACACAGATCACCCAGAAGGGAATGTGTTTTTTTTTTAACAAAAGTGGAGTTATGCTTTAAATGAATGTTCATCTTTTTTTAAGTCAGTATTGCCAGCTGCTAAAATATTGAGCTGATGGTTTGTCTTTTATTTCTTCACAGGAGCGGATAGATTTTGTTGAAACTGATTTTGCGTAGAGATACCCGATTTCGCTGACATTAACCTCAATGTTGACCATGAGGACTGCTTAGGCAACAATTTCTTACAATAAAATGAATTACATGGTTTTGTTTTCTAGTAAATCTATGTGATTACTATCTGACATGATATAAATAGGCATTTATTAATAAACAAAGCCAGCACTACCCCTAATGCCAGCCCTGATTTTGTTTTTGAACCTGAACTAAACACCAAAGTGTATGTGAACACACACACAAAAATAGCACTAGGGTGTTTCATGGTCTCCTCCTGAAGAGAAAGCACCCCCCCCCTCCGGGGACCAAGACTCCTGATAGGGGCAACACACACTCAGGTCCACCTAACCAAAAGGCCTAGCCTCATGATGAGCCAAAACCGACCAGCAAGTACTGGGTGAGGGGTTCTCCCGAAGAAAGACCACCCCAAGGCAGGCGAGGAAGAAACCTGATGGCTACACATCCTCCCCCTAAACTTCAGGATAGGCCCAAAGACCCACACCCTGCCATCCTGTGAGTGAAAAGTAAACACACATATAAAGTTTGTGGAGGGTGTATAAATAAAATAGTGCCAATGTGAACTCAATGTCTTGGCCTGGCAGCTTAGTACCAAAAATTGCCCCAGTCTTGGCCAAAAGACCAAGCTCATGAGGTGGTGTGCAGAAAAACGCAAGTTGTGTTGTGGCTGAGTGTTCATTTTCATAATGGAGTCCTAAACCCATAGTGATACTAAGAACACCCCTGGGTCAACTCTCCTAGGGAGCATTTAACACTCAGCCTCCCCGACCCCTGGCCAAGGCACCATTCAAATCAGGAGGCACTGGGTCCCTCAGAATCTGCCAACCCCCAACTTACCCAGTGGACGCTTAATTTGAGTTCCTTCCTAGAAGGAAGATCTCTAAGTACCCCCATCATATTAGCAGAGATACCATACAGCCAGCCATCCCAGCCAAAAGGCCAGAATGACAGCAGAGCATGCTTACTGGGCACTGACAAGAACAAATACTTCTTGATCTTAGCCAAAAGGCCTTTAATGCTAACACTAACCCTAGCTCTAACCCTAACCTTTTCGTTTAACAATGAAGTCCTGTGTTCACAATATCTGCACTGACATAGTAAACATATGAGCATAAAACTGGACTTACACCTGTAGAATTTCATTCAAAAATTGTTGTTTGATTATCAAGGGACGATTCACCAATTGGTTTTGACCAGAGTGAGAGGAAAAATTGAAGGACAAGGATAGAAAATGTTTAATTTCAATCCTAATGGGAGCAAATGAATTTCTAATCTTTGAATTTGCTCCTGCCTTGAAAAATCATAACTAGTCTTATGCACATGCACTTGTCAAAGGTAATCCAGAAGTAGAATGTTTTGCTATGAGAAATTAACATGACAATCAAACAAAAAATCGGATGGTCAGACAAACGATTTTTATACTTTCTTGTGTAGCACCCTGGAGTTTAGGCAGGGTTGCTCCCCACAAATTTACCTGCCAGGAATACCTATCCTGGTTGATTGTTAGAGATCTATTGATTTGTGCCTAAGTTTGGCCTTGTTGCACTTTTCTCTTCTACCACTAGGTGGCCGGGTACTTGGTGGTACTAGATATGAGAAGGGCAACGCAAGGTCTGGTTATGGGTATATGGGGTAATATGGGAGAGTTCCCCCAGGGTTTTTTTAGCAGCCAGGTTAGAAATTTCCAAGAATTCATTTATTAAAAATAGATTCTTTATTAGAAAATTGACATATCATAGACACATAGCAGTTAAAATATGAGCTCTGGTAGGGGGATATAATACCATTCCAAATACAAAGAATGCAAACACAAAATTATACACAGCATCACATATAAGAATGTCTATTGTATAAAGTGTCTGACACATTTCAACCCATACAATCAAGGTCTCCTTCAAGGGGTTGGTTTACTGTTGAAAAGTTATATTTAACATTTCAAATATCGAGCAATAATGAATGCGCAATTTTATAGAAAACATGAGGTATAGTTACCAATGGAAGGTATAAATGGGAGGATATCCTGACCAGAATTCCTTTAAAATCAATCAGATGGTCCCATGTGTTCTTTGGCCACTCAATACTCAGAGGAGGAATATTGTTCCACTTTATATGGCTTACAAGGAGTCACACTTTAGGGCACCCCCTAGGGGCATGCAAGAGTGGGTGGGCCACACCTGCAGCAAATCCCCAAAGATATCATTATATATATTGGGGAATAGAGATTTAATTCTAAATTATCAATTGACAGTCAGAATAATCTCCAATGTTCACTGTAAATGTATGTATGCCTGATAGAAGTACCATAGTATTGATTGTTAATACCAAAATGAATAAATTCCTTATGTGTATCTATTATTTAAATCTATTATTTAGGCAGTTATTATGTGTGAGTACATAAAGCTGTATAAGTGATCATTAGTATGAAGTTAAATACCCTAATACTTTATATATATCGGACCTAAATTTACTTTGATTTACCATAGTGGTGATGTTGGTAAAAGGCACTATTAAGGGCATGTTGATTAATGCCAAACTCTGGTTTGCACAGAGAATCTATTGCTCTGTGGGTAAACAAGAGAGAACCAAACTAATCTGTTACAAAAAATAAAACTATTTGTTAGATGTAGCTTTAACCTACCATTAGGTAGGTATAATAAGTTAATAGACTAATATGTGTTAAGAACTTACTTTGGAGCATTTGGAGAATAAATGACCGTCCACTCTGGGATGCTCGGGATCATCTAAAGATCCACGTGAATCCTGGGATTCTTATAGTGCTATTTGTTAATGAGGTGGCTTTTAATGAGCTGCAGGTGCCTTCCTCCCATTCCCTACCTTTCCCGCCATGGGAGTCCTTGCCGCTGATGGGGCCTTCCTTGTGTGGCTCCCTTGGCGCCCCCCGGAAGGCGAAAATCCCCAATCGCTATCGTCACTTCCGCCGTAACCACACAACGCACGCGTATGGATTACTGTACATGCGCACACGGCATCTGACCGTCCGGAAGTGATCGGGGATGCCACCAGCAAAGAAGTTGCTCCCTCCAGTGGCCAAAAATGTATTCAGCCACTTAGTGGAGCATATTGGGAGCACAGAATTCTATGCTCCCCTTTTTTGCCGGGAAGTCATATAGGGCAGTGGTCATCAACTCCTGTCCTCGGGGCCCACTAACAGGCCAGGTTTGATGTATTACCTTGGGGGAGATGCAGACTAGAATGCTGCAATCACTGAACAGCAAATGATATCACCCGTGATGTATTTCAGTTATCTTGTAAACCTGGCCTGTTAGTGGGCCCTGAGGACAGGGTTGATGACCACTGATATAGGGAAAAGAACCTCCACCGAGGAGACAGTCGTGGCCACCAGAACACTATGGGAATCTAGAAGACAAATAAAGGAAGTGTTCATAAAGAACATGATACAATAAAGTTATAAATGCAAATGCAGTTTAACAATTGATACAACAGCAATATGTGTATGAACCAATATTATATTTTAGAATTTTTTCATTTCTATTTCTTATAGTCTATCAAAGTGATCTTAAGTGCTGTGTACTGTTAATTACAAATCTAGTATTATCTTTTTTAGTGTATAGAAACATCACAATGATGTAGAAAGTCATGGTGTTTCAAATACTGTATGCGTTTTGATGTATCTCCAGCTTAACAGTCTAGTTTTTTCAATAAAACACGTGTAAACTTTTGAGTGTAACAATATAATTTTTTACATTAAGGCTACTTTCACACTGAGGCACTTTACAGGCGCTATTGCCTTAAAAATAGTGCCTGTAAATGCCTCTCCTGTCACTCCAGTCTGAAAGCCTGAGTGCTTTTACACTGGAGAGGTTCGCTGGCAGGACGCTAAAAAAAGTCCTGAAAGCAGCATCTTTGAGGCGCTTTAGCTCTCCTAAAGCACCCCTGCCCATTGAAAATCAATGAGCAGTGCTGCCAAAGCTTTTAACGTGCTTTTAACCTTTTTTCGGCTGTTAGCGGGGGTTAAAAGTGCCCCACTAGCGGCCGAAAAAGCGCAGCCAAAAACGATGGTAAAGTGCGCTGCTAAAAATAGCGGTGCTTTACTGCCGACGCCCACCTCAGTGTGAAAGTGCCCTAAAGGAAGTACTACTCCATGCTGGCATTCTTTGTTTTCCCTTTGTGATTTTCTATTATAAATGAGACTAGTCTGTAACTAAGATTTTTGGCAGAATTTTTATTCTGAAAAGAACATAGACATCAGTCTACAAGTATATAATTTGGGCTTGTTATTCTCTTTAGGCATATCAATTATTAATGCCACTCTCACGGAAAAAAATTGTAATATGGCCTCTTGAAATGAGCCATTAAAAGTTGTCAGGTGGATCTGATAATAATTTAGAATTAGTGTTTTATAAATCCAATGGGTGTGCAACATTTTTTTTCCTCAGTTTAGGCCGATACGTATTCTTCTACATATTTTTGGTAAAAAAAAAATCGCAATTAGCGATTATTGATTGGTTTGCGCAAAAGTTATAGCGTTTACAAAATAGGGATAGTTTTATAGCATTTTTATTAATATTTTTTTTTTAACTAGTAATGGCGGCGATCAGCGATTTTTATTGTGACTGCGACATTATGGCGGACACATCGGACATTTTTGACACATTTTTGGGACATTTGTCATTTATACAGAAATCAGTGCTATTTAAATAGCACTGATTCCTATGTAAATGACAGTTGTAGTGAAAGAGTTAACCACTAGGGGGCGGGGGGAGGAGTCAGTGTGACGTGTTGTGTTTTTTTTACAGTAGGCGCGTGGCTGTACGTCTGACGTCATTGATCGGCGTTCCTGATGACAGGGAACAGCCGATCACTGACAGTCAGTGTAGGAAGCGGTAGTGATCCCGCGGCCGGTGTCACGGAGCTCCCGACCGGGTCGCGCCACAGGCAGGCACATGCACGATCACGTACAGGTACGTGATTTTGCCTGCCCGTGCCATTTTGCCGACGTATATCGGCGTTAGGCGGTCGGGAAGCGGTTAACTGGTAGAAAGTTAAAGTGTCATTATACCCACATCATAAAAAAAATGATCAATAAATGGTGTATTACATGCTATTCATATTCGCTCAGTCACTATGAGATTTGTTTTCTGTATTCTGCAAAAAAACTGGTTGATCCTACTGCTCTATATGTCCCCCTTCTGTCCATGTCCCCAATTCAGCTAGGGATTTTGCAGAGCAGTGTTGGCAACTCTGCACATGCTCAGTTTTCAGTGAGTTTCTATGCTGAGCATTTCCTCCCTATCACATCTGAGCAGCTCATGTGACTATAGAGTCACAGAAGTGGGCGTATACACAGTGGTAAATGACAACCCACTCTCTCCCTCCACCTCTATGCCCACTAAATGAAATGGGGGCGGGATATTACATGTAGCTTAATGGAGGCTTCACCTCATTCTTTTTCAAGAAAAAGGTGAAGACACAGGCTGAAAGGGCACGCCGTGACACAACCTGTGACTGGCAGAAATCCGCCCACATCATGGTTTTGCCAAAAAATAATAAAGATTTAATTTCAAATATATATTTTTGTATGACAATTTAAAACAGTTTACTGATATAAATTATGTATTTTTATTCAGCTTTTTTTTTTTTTTTTTTAACATGTGACCAGCAGCAAAGGACTAAAAGCTATACTGCATATCAATTAGGGAAAAGGTACTTAGATTTTTTTTTTTATTAAACTAATTACAGTGCCATCATTCACATACAGAAATAGAGGGGACAATGTAAATTAGACACATTAGTGTGTGTTTAGTACAGTATTACTTTAATACCCTTTTCCCCTGTTTAATGGTGTTATCAAGGGAACGCATTTTATTAAATGCAGCCATTTGCTTGCCTTTATCCGGCCCTTGGGGTACTGTTCCTCTTACTGATGTGAGGCACCATTCTTTCCACTAACACCAACAGTAGGGCACAACTCATCCTACTGACGCCAAAGATGGGGCACCATTCCTTTAGATAAGACCAACAATGAGGCACTATTCCTTCCACTGACAGCAACAGTGAGGCACTATTCCTTTCACTTATACCAACAGTGGGGCACAACTCCTCCTACTGACACCAACAATGGGGCACCATTCCTTCAGATAAGACCAACAATGAGGCACTATTCCTTCCACTGACAGCAACAGTGAGGCACTATTCCTTTCACTTATACCAACAGTGGGGCACAACTCCTCCTACTGACACCAACAATGGGGCACCATTGCTTCCACTAACACTAACAATGAGGCACCATTCTTAACAACAGTGAGGCACTATTGATACAAACAGTGGGGTACTATAAATACTACTGACACCAATGATGGGACACCATTCCTCCTACTGACACCAACAATGAGGTACCAGTCTTTTCACTGACACCAACAGTGGTGCACTATTCCTCCTACTGACACCAACGATGGGGCACTATTTCTCCCACTAAGACCAATGATGGGGCACTATTCCTCCTCCTAATGACCACGGGCGATATGTAATTCTGGAGCTTTTTCTACTCCCACTGGCTGCAGTCAAGCCCTCCTAAAGACTGAAGGACAGTAAGCTGGGCCCTTGTTTTGGAGACCCATGATCTAGATCATGGGTGCCCAACCAGTGGCCCGGGGGCCACATGTGGCCCGCGGAGCTCTCTGATGTGGCCCGCGACCTCCTGCTCTGGGATAGAATAGAAAGAAGACTGTTATTAAAGGTCAGTTTATTACTAAAATCACAGTGTATATATGGGCATATCTTTTCTGCAGTGGTTACTGGGCTGCTTTCAAACTGATCGGCAGGTGCAGAGCAGTTTACCTGCGGGTTACCTGCACTGAGCCATAGACTTCTATTACTACCTGCGAGTTTAGTGAGCTTTCTGAAAGTGCACCAAACCTGCAGAATATAATAGAAGTCTATTGCAAACTGCAGGAAAGCCAAAAGGTACACTGCGTTGCACACGTGGTGCGGGTAAACCGCAGCGCATCAGTGCAAAAGCAGCCTTGGACCCTCCCTTCACCTTTAAGTAGTGGCAGACATAAACCGACTTGTGTTCTACCTCCTATATGATCCACTAAAAAGTATCGTGGGCTGCGTCCGTGTCCGCTCTGCAAGTGCAGAGCGAACACGAACATGCCACCCACCCGCTCCACTCGTTGTGGCCCGCGACTGGTTACCAAGTCGCTTAAGTGGCCCTCGCTCTTCAAAAGGTTGGGCATCCCTGATCTAGATAAAGAAAGCAACACCTGCATTACTTAACTTGAAATGTTATTGACTGTATTATATGCTTTAATAACCTCTACATCCTTAGGATCTGAATGTAATACAGTATTTAAGTCTCAAACCAGAGAAACATATCGTATAAGCTAAACACTTTTCACATTTTTCTACAAGTTTGTAAAAATCAGGTTACCTCAAAATCGATTTGCATTTGTCCTTTCCTTCAAAGTTTAAAATCCCTGCTGATTGTAGCTTCTCCTTATACCTGTCACTGGGGGATCAACTTAATTCCAGTTCAACCCATTGCAGCTCCTGGAATTTAAGGGATACTTCAAGGACTGTACGTTTTTTGAATTTTTAGATTGCAAAGACACCTTTAAGCAAAGCCCTTGAAAGATTCTTTAAAAAAGCAGCACTATTAGCTGAGCAGGTATTAAAACTAAACTTTTTTTTGCCAACATATTATCAATTTCTGAAAAATTGGAGTTCAACTGTAACTTTTTTTTTTTTAACTTGTATGCAGAGGTTTTAATTCCCAGCCTAAATATAAAGTAAGCAAGGATAGATCTAAAACAATATATGGGGGGGGCAAACAAAAAAAATTATTGTACATGATGTTGTGCTATGCAATGAAGAATGGCAAGAAAGGGACCACGCTGGATAGTGGATACAGCTTTTTGTGCAGTAGAGACCAGTGACCACATAAGATTAGGAAATGTGGATGGAGAGAATTTAACTAGGGTTGTCGGTGAAAAGATTCGAACCCAGATCTAATACCAAGTTAAAATCCCATAAGCTTATAAATGGCAAAGACAATGAAAAATGCATTTATATCTCCTTAAATAACCATCAGTTTTAAAAGAGATGGAAAGATAACAACCTACTGAGTCACAGTTTGGCTGACATGGTCCAACAGTAATGGAATTTGTAATTAAGACTGAGATACCAGTCTATTTTCTCCACTGTAGGTTGCACTCAACCGCAGAGGCAACGCAATGGAGGAGGAAGTCAAGAGGAGCCTAGTTCTTATATGGTTTCCTCGTTCGCAGGGAGGTAGCATCCAACACCGAAAGTGACTTTGGCAGCAATCTTTGGTCAGGCAGAGTCTATTTAAGACCATGGCTCCTGGGATTGGCGTACATTTTGCGAGTGCCCAGAGTAGGGACAGGTCACTCGTTTGTCAGGGACATGTTCTGGAGAAGTAGGGAAAGTGCAGGGACACGCCATTCTTCCTGAAAACCTTCCATTTGGATACGGACCAGCCAGGCTGCATTACGCTCCTCGAGATAGACTCTGTTGGCTTCCTTGAAACTTCCATCTTCTGTCACATCATTGTTACATCTTGTAAACATTTCTGGTTGTGGTGCCTGTTGTGTATTGCTGAACTTCCGTTCAATACATTCCTGTTTTTGCACCTGGAATCTGAGTGTTTTCTGCACGCTGCACCTATCCACCGGTAGACCCATCCATCTATGATGTGAATTGATATGATGTGATGATATGATGAGGTAGGGGGCACATTTGTAAGTAGTTGTTTGAGGGGAGGGATGGTAGTGGGTAGGTAGGGTGGCATAGTAGGGTTGAAGAAGGGAAAATGAGGCTGAGGGCAGGGAGGGAAAGTAGCTGAAAGGTGGGGAAAGAGAGAGAGGGGAAGCATAGTAGGAAGGAATACGAGATAGAGAATAAGACGTGTAAAAATATCTAGGAGGAGAGGGATGCGAGGTGGTGGATAGGGGGAGCATAGTAGGAAGGGGGAGAATAATAATGGAGGAGGGAGAATAATGGGGAGAAGGGGAAAGACACATTAGAAAAAATTAGAGAGCAGGGGAAGAGAGCATTGGAGCTTGGGAATTAAGACCAGGTGGGAATAGGGGAGAGATAAGTTACACGTGGAAGGGAGAGAACAGTTAGAGTTGGGGGTGGAGACCAGGGGGGAGGAGGGGAGAGGACAGTTAAGAGTGGGGAAGAAGTATGGGAGGGGTTTAGAAGATGTGAGAAAGAGGTTGGGGAACTGGGAAGGAGGATAGAAAAGGTTAGAAGAGAATGGGGGGAGAGGGGTAAAGGCTGGGGGGGGGGGGTGTGGGGTGCAAGGTATGTAGGAAGAGGGAAGAGAAAGGTTAGGGAGGTTTAAGGCAAAGTAGGGAAGAGTATAGGACAGCAACAGAGTGAGGTGGGAGGGGAGAGGGAGGTTGGGTTAGGGAGGGAGAGCATGGCGGTAAAGTAAAGAGGTTCAGAATTAGGAAGAGAGAGAGAGAGAGAGAAAGGTGTGAGTTTGGGGATGAAAAATAGTGTCAGAGAACTCACGCTTTCCATACCCGTCCTCGTCCAGTAGGGGTGAATCCCCACTCTGCAAGCGCCAATACCCATGTGCAGCCTTCCCAACGGAACCGAACGTGCGGGCGTACCCGCGTACCAACGCTGACCTGTGCACGCCCTCGTTTGTCAATACGAACGAGGGCACGCACTCCCACGTCAGCACGAACGTGTGTGCGTAATCACGCACGGACCCGCACCTCCACCAATCCCAGCACAAGGCGCCCTATATAAACAGGGCCTTCACATGGTGTCAGTGCTGGATCGTCTTCAGTCTTATCTCCTGAATACCTGCCTGAAGTTCCTGCCTACCTTGTTCCTGATTCATCTGGTTTTCCTGTTACCCTTCCTGGATTGACCCCGCTTATTGACTGTTCCCTTTGGTTTGACCTCGGCTTGGATTCCTGGACTACGTCTCTGCTCTCTAATTTGGTACCTTATCGTCTGCCTGTTGCCAACCTATTGCCTGCTTTTGACCACGAACTTGCCTTCCGCTTTGTACCTTGTTTGCCAGCCAGTTGCCAACCTTTTGCCTGCCTTTGACCACGAACTTGCCTTCCGCTTTGTACCTTGTTTGCCAGCCAGTTGCCGACCTGTTTCCCGTCTTGATCTCGCAGTGCCTACATCCACCTGTTCGGCCTTTACTGAGTACAGTCTTGGATGCCAACGTATACACCAGCTCTCCAGAGGAACCGGTACTTCCAAGCACCAGTCTACCAGCCGCAGGCACTTGCACCCTTTCGTGCCCCAGCACTCCCTGTTCCCACCACCAGGGGTGTTGGGACCGGAACCGTGCACGAGGCCATCCCCAGCATCCGGACTCCGCTGTAAGGTACGTGATAGTACGATCCAGCCAGAATGGAGTCCGAAGGGGGTGCCTCGCCTTTGGAAGCTCTGTGCCAACAGATGTCGGCCCTTACCCTGGCAGTCCAGGGCCTGCGAGATGGCTATCATCAACTAGAACAGAGAGTGGAATCCATGTCCCCAGGCTCTGCAACCTCTGCATCAGCACCCACGGTAATGATGCCACCCCCAGAACCTCGTGTGCCCCCACCGGAACGGTTTTCAGGGGACCGCAGTAAGTTCCGCTCCTTCAGGAATGCTTGTCGGCTCTACTTCCTGCTACAACCCCGTACCTTCTCCCTGGAGAGCACTAAGGTGGGGTTCATAGTCTCCCTACTCCAAGGGGAGCCTCAAACCTGGGCCCACCGTATGTTGGAACAAGCCAGCCCTCTTCTAGATACCCTGGACTCATTTTTGGATGAAATGGCCAAGCTGTATGATGATCCTCAGCGCACCACAACAGCAGAGGCCAGCCTCCATGCCCTCCAACAAGGGCGCCGGCCAGTAGAGGACTATGTAACAGACTTTAGGCGGTGGAGTTCCGACACCTCTTGGAACGACGCCGCACTCCTCTATCAGTTCCGCATAGGCCTCTCCGAAGCTCTGAAGGATGAGCTAGCCCGAGTGGGAATCCCTAGTTCTTTGGAGGATTTGATTCAGCTGTCTATCCAGATAGACCATCGTTTAAGAGAGCGGAGGTCCGAGAGGTCCAGCTTGACACGCCCCACATGGGTGTTACCCAAAGGTCCCAACTACCCTCCTACTCCTGTTTCCAACGTGCCTGCTGCCACCTCAGGAGCACCAGAGCCCATGCAAGTCGGCCTACTCCGCTCACCATTATCACCCGAGGAGAAACAGCGGCGTCGCCAGAACAACCTCTGCCTCTACTGTGGGGAAGCTGGGCACTACGCCAACACATGCCCGAATAAGATCCGTAAGTTCAATTCATCATCCCGTGTGCCTTTCGCCTTGTCTCTAATAAAAGCCGCTCACATCGCTGTTCCTATTTCCTTACAGCTCCCAGGAGAAATACTCCGAGTCCAGGCTATAATTGACTCTGGCGCATGTAGCTGCTTTGTGGATCATGCCTTCGCTCTACAACATAACATCCCATTAATACCTAAGCAGCATCAACTCTCCATACGGCTAGCAGATGGGTCAAACATCAAGTCCGGGCCTATTACTCTGGAGACACAACCCCTGTTCACCAGCATCCCACCAGGTCACCAGGAGCTACTCCGTCTAGATGTTATCTCCTCACCTTTGTTTCCTGTCATCCTAGGAATGCCTTGGCTACAGGCCCACAATCCCCAGGTCAACTGGGTCACCGGTGAGGTGACTTTTCAGTCCTCTTACTGTCTACAGAACTGTCTCAAAACCTTCCACCATATTCCACCAGTCATTGGGTGCCTAAGAACGGACTCTGAATTCAAAGAGTTGGTGCCACCAGTGTACCACAACTTCCTGGACGTGTTCGATAAACAGAAAGCAGACACCCTTCCTCCCCATCGGGTCTACGACTGCCCGATTGAGTTACTACCTGGGGCCGAAATTCCTTTCGGGCAGATCTTTCCCCTGTCCGAACCCGAACTCTTGGTTCTCAAGGAGTACATCGATGAGAACCTCAAAAAGGGGTTCATCCGACATTCCTCCTCCCCAGCAGGAGCCGGAATATTCTTTGTTGAAAAAAGAGATCACTCGCTCCGCCCATGTGTGGATTACAGGGATCTGAATAAAGTGACAATTAAAAACCGGTACCCGCTTCCATTAGTCCCGGAATTATTTCAGAGACTCCGCTCAGCAAAAATATTCACGAAGTTGGACCTACGTGGGGCCTATAACCTGATCAGAATACGCAAAGGGGACGAATGGAAGACAGCATTCCGAACACGTTTTGGCCACTTCGAGTATTTAGTCATGCCATTTGGACTATGCAACGCCCCGGGCCACTTTTCAACATTTTGTTAATAATATTTTCAGAGACTTTCTAGATTCCTTTGTAATTGTCTACCTGGACGATATCCTGATATTTTCCACCTCTCTAGAAGTTCATCGTGATCATGTCAAACAAGTACTGGGCAGATTAAGGCAGCATGGACTTTACGCAAAGGCCGAAAAATGTGAATTCGAACGCCAGACCATTCACTTCCTCGGCCTGGTGATATCAACTGGGGGTGTAGCCATGGATCCCCAGAAGGTCTCTGCCATCATGTCCTGGCCGCCCCCAAATGACAAGAAAGGGGTACAACGTTTTATCGGGTTCTCAAATTTTTATAGAAAGTTTATCAAGAACTTCTCCAAGATCATCGCACCCATCACTCAGCTCACCAAGAAGCAAAGCCGCTTCCAGTGGACTTCAGCGGCCCAAGCCGCCTTCGACCAATTAAAAAGGGCATTTACCTCCGCTCCAGTACTAAAACACCCTGACCCTGCATTACCCTACACTCTGGAGGTCGATGCTTCGGAGAGTGCGGTAGGAGCCATCCTGTCTCAACGCCAAGGACCCAAGTCTCTAATGCATCCGGTGGCTTTCTTTTCCAGAAAACTAGGTGTATCGGAAAGGAACTATGACGTAGGTGACCGAGAACTCCTAGCAATAAAGCTAGCCCTGGAAGAATGGCGGTACCTCCTGGAAGGGGCAGCACATCCGATACTGATCTTCACAGATCACAAAAATTTAGAATACCTCAGAACTGCCAG
The DNA here is from genome assembly GCA_028564925.1 of Lithobates sylvaticus. Taxonomy (NCBI): domain Eukaryota; kingdom Metazoa; phylum Chordata; class Amphibia; order Anura; family Ranidae; genus Lithobates; species Lithobates sylvaticus. The sequence goes on from CM053031.1 coordinate 259,072,548, forward strand.
ACGCCTTAGACCCCGACAGGCCAGATGGGCTCTTTTCTTTTCCCATTTTAATTTTCATATTACTTATTGCCCTGGATCCAAAAACGTTAAACCCGATGCCTTATCCCGAATGTTCACAGAACTTGAAACCCCGTCTCCACCGGATACTATCCTGCAAGCAGGGAATTTTCTCCTGACCCAATCCAGTTTCATGACACAGCTCCGCCAAGCCTCCGTGAGAACACAATTACCTCCGGGCATCAACCTTCAGGAGAAGGATGGGTTTTTTTGGCTCGACAATAAAATTTTCATCCCTCAAGACCTACGCACCACTGTCTTACAGGCCTGCCATGACTATCCTCTGGCGGGTCACTTTGGGGGCCACAAGACTATGGATCTAATCCAGAGACACTTCTGGTGGCCAAATCTGGCCAAGGACTGCAGGAATTACGTTAACTCTTGTCTGATTTGTCTAAGAAACAAAAGCAGTAAAAATAAATCATGGGGCCTGCTGAAACCACTGCCCATTCCCGAAAGGCCATGGGACAAAATCGCCATGGATTTTATTGTGGAGCTTCCCCCCTCTAAAGGGTTCTCTTCCATTTTTGTGGTGGTAGACCGCTTTTCCCGGATGGCACATTTCATTCCCATGAAAGGGAAACCTTCAGCGATTGAAACCGCCAGGATCTTCATTAAAGAAGTTGTCAGACTCCATGGAATCCCCAGTGACATCGTCCCTGACCGTGGAGTACAGTTCACATCCAAGTTTTGGAGGTCATTATGCAAGGCACTAGGTATTAAATGTAGTCTCTCTTCAGCTTACCATCCACAGACCAACGGGCAGACCGAACGTACCAACCAAACGTTGGAACAATACCTACGTTGCTTCTCTTCGTTTTCCCAAGAGGATTGGGCCTCACTGCTTCCCTTGGCAGAATTTGCTTTTAACAATTCCATCCACTCCACCACAAACCAATCACCATTTTTCTCCAACTACGGATTCCATCCCTCCTTTTTACCCGCACTTGTGCCCGAATCCTCTGTACCGGCTGTTCAGGATAGACTGGATTTCCTTTCCTCCAACAACCAGGTGCTCAGGGAAACTATTGCTAAAGCAGAGGAGGATGATAAAAGATACTTCGACAAGAAGAGAAGGGGAGAATTGAACTTGGAGGTAGGAGATCGTGTGTGGCTATCTACCACAAATTTAAAACTGGCATGCCCCTCCAAGAAATTGGGACCTAGATACTTGGGCCCTTTCCCTGTCAAGAGAAAGATCAACCCAGTGGCCTATGAACTTGAACTCCCTGCCTCATTCAAGATACATCCGGTATTTCACGTTTCCCTACTTAAACCTGATGTTCCAAATTCCTTTCCAGATCGTGAAGTAGGACCTCCGGAAGCTATCCGAGTGAATGGGGAAGAAGAATTTGAAATTGAAGCTATCCTGGATCACAGAAAACGGCAAGGTGAGGACCAATATTTAATTAAATGGAAAGGTTTTGGCCCAGAAGAAAATTCCTGGGAACCAAGAGCGAATCTTCATGCCCAGAGACTTATACAGGCTTTTCACCGTTCCCGCTCCTAGGGTTCGTTTCAAAGAGGCATCCGGAGGCTGCCCCTAAGGAGGGGGCAATGTCAGAGAACTCACGCTTTCCATACCCGTCCTCGTCCAGTAGGGGTGAATCCCCACTCTGCAAGCGCCAATACCCATGCGCAGCCTTCCCAACGGAACCGAACGTGCGGGCGTACCCGCGTACCAACGCTGACCTGTGCGCGCCCTCGTTTGTCAATACGAACGAGGGCACGCACTCCCACGTCAGCACGAACGTGTGTGCGTAATCACGCACGGACCCGCACCTCCACCAATCCCAGCACAAGGCGCCCTATATAAACAGGGCCTTCACATGGTGTCAGTGCTGGATCGTCTTCAGTCTTATCTCCTGAATACCTGCCTGAAGTTCCTGCCTACCTTGTTCCTGATTCATCTGGTTTTCCTGTTACCCTTCCTGGATTGACCCCGCTTATTGACTGTTCCCTTTGGTTTGACCTCGGCTTGGATTCCTGGACTACGTCTCTGCTCTCTAATTTGGTACCTTATCATCTGCCTGTTGCCAACCTATTGCCTGCTTTTGACCACGAACTTGCCTTCCGCTTTGTACCTTGTTTGCCAGCCAGTTGCCAACCTTTTGCCTGCCTTTGACCACAAACTTGCCTTCCGCTTTGTACCTTGTTTGCCAGCCAGTTGCCGACCTGTTTCCCGTCTTGATCTCGCAGTGCCTACATCCACCTGTTCGGCCTTTACTGAGTACAGTCTTGGATGCCAACGTATACACCAGCTCTCCAGAGGAACCGGTACTTCCAAGCACCAGTCTACCAGCCGCAGGCACTTGCACCCTTTCGTGCCCCAGCACTCCCTGTTCCCACCACCAGGGGTGTTGGGACCGGAACCGTGCACGAGGCCATCCCCAGCATCCGGACTCCGCTGTAAGGTACGTGATAAATAGTTTAGTGTTGGAGAGGGAGTGGGGAGGGATGTTGGAGGTGGGAAGAGAGAACAGGTTGGAGGAAGGGAGAGAGAGGTTGGGAGTGGGGAGTGTGCGAGAATGGAGGTGCGAAGAAAGAATAGGCTGGAGGAAGGGAGAGAGTGGTTGGGAGTGGGGATGGATGTTGGAGGTGGGAAGAGAGAATGAGTGGAAGGAGGGGAGAGAGAGGTTGGGAGTGGGGAGGGAAAATGGAGGCGCAAAGAGAAAATAGTTGGGAGGAGGGGAGAGAGTAGTTGGAAGTGGGGAGGGATGTTGGAGGTGAGAAGAGAGGATAGGTTGGAGGAGGGGAAACAGTGGTTGGAAGTGGGGAGGGATATTGGAGGTGTGAAGAGAGGAGAGGTTGGAGGAGGGGAGAGAGTGGTTGGAAGTGGGGAGGGATATTGGAGGTGGGAAGAGAGGAGAGCTTGGAGGAGGGGAGAGAGTGGTTGGAAGTGGGGAGGGATCTTGGAGGTGGGAAGAGAGGAGAGGTTGGAGAAAGTGTGAAGGCGCCTTTGATAACGTTCAATAACGAAACCGGTATGGCGTGCTGACGTCATTTCTGGAGCGGGACTTAGAGGCTTGGTACGCTTGTGGAGCGCAAACAGCAAACCAGCCCTAAACCGACCCTGCTTGCTACTTTTTAATGTGTACGGTGGAACCAGGCTGATCCTGTGAGACACCCTGGGTTTTATTTTTATTTTTTATTTTAATTCTAATTTTAAATTTACCAATAAACTAGCCACCTGATACCACACATGGGTATATCCTTCTGCTTTTTTCTGTGAGGCACCATCTGATTACCACCTGGGGTATTCCCCCTCCCCCGCATCTGAGGGTTTTGGCTGCATTCACTGGAGAAAGTTACTGGACCAGGACCCGATCCAGACCACCACCAGGAGGACCATCCGACATCCATATTCTTATGCTGTTTACCCCTGCAGGGGTACCTACGTCTGGTGAGTGAGGGAATTTTGGGGGGGCAGCACAACAGTCACCTACTACTGCCTGAAGCACTACAAGTCACCGGTGGAATTATCTTCACAACTGTTACCCATATATCCCCACCCACTCATCAACACATTGCCTACTGATCTTGTTGTGGGTCCCTGCATAGGATTGGACTCCCTCCCTTTAATACTATGATTTTTGTATTTTTCACAACCGTATTTTTGGACTGTTCAACTTTCACACACTGAGTGTATGGTTTACACAGAGTTTTTTATCATTATATATTTTTTGATTTTCATTATTATTATTATTCACTTTTTTAATCTTTGATCTTTTGTATTGGGACTGTCACCTGCTTATTTATAGCACACTTGGCTCTTACATTACCAAAGTTACTCACCATTGGTAGTGGTGGTACAATTCTAAATCTACATGTATTAATGGTATATTATGGATACACTATTAGTTGGATAGAGGATACATGCTAGCTGGTTAGCTGCTACCTCCCTTCTCCTGTGGTTTAGCCACTTACCTAATTAGCCACATTTATAATACACACTACATATCATTTATATTTGTGTTTCTATTTTTTATCTATTTATTTTCTATTAATTAAGTTGCACACGCTCACTAGCACTGGTATTCACAGATTGGAGTAGTTCACTAATATTGTTATTTATAGGGTGGTACACTCCACCTATATCACAACATCTACTTTTCACCTAGCAGGATTAATAAGGTAGATACTTTCTATAGGTACGCACTTTTTCACTTATACCTTTTTTAGGTTCACCATACTTATTACTTACAGGGAGCGCCATTTGTCCCTCATATTTTGCACTTTACATTTAAATTGCCCTCTAGGGGGTTAATTTTTTCCGGACAGGCTGCACACCTTATTTCCGGTCCTAAGCGCGGAGATCTCCCATAACAGGGAAGAGAGGATAGGTTGGAGGAGGGGAGAGAATGGTTGGAAGTGGGGAGGGATGTTGGAGGCGAGAAGAGAAATGGGTGGAAGGAGGGGGGAGAGGGGTTGGGAGTGGGGTGGGAGAATGGAAGAGAGAGGTTGGGAGTTGTAATGACGTGTATGGGGAAGAAGGGAGAAAGAGATGGGGCTTAGGGATGGAGAGTACAAAGGAGGAAGAGCACAGAGGGATATGGCTTTGGGTTGAGGGGGAGCAGAAGATGGAAGAGAAAAGATGGGGTGGGGGAGGAGGAATAGGGGGAAGCAGTGCTATTATAAATCTGATATAGTGTATACATTCAGGAATATGAGGGTATTTGGTGGCAGCTGGACAGATGTTGGTAATTTATGTCTCTCTCTAAGGAAAACTGCTACGTCACATTTATAGGACACAAAGACACTTTAATGTAATAGCACAGGGGTTGTCACACTGAGTTTCCATTTATTTTTTTGCTGTTTATATACAACAACTTGACCTGTTGGTTGAGGTTATAAAGACATCAAAAGGTGGCACATGCAGGGTTTCAATCAAACCTGGCCACGCTGAAGGCTCTCTATATGAAGGATCACCTGTCCTTCTTCTTAAACACAGATAAAGGAAAAATAGGTTGAACTTTCCTCCTGACCTTTTTCTTCCTCTCAACCTATTTGATTCTTTTTGTCAGTTCACTCCATTCCCATATCATGCCATGGCCTCGAGCTTCAAGGAGAAATCATTTTTTGGGGATTTTCCTGTACTTTGAGTCATGGTTTGCTCTGGCTTTAAATCTCTCGCTCTACAATCTATGGTCTTATGCATTTAAGATATCGTTTTTTTTTTTTTTCTTTCTTTCCAGTGTTCTACTTACAATGCAACTCTGAACATGTTTTATTGATTGAGTGACTGGACATAAAAAAAACTAAAGGAAATAAGTCTCTCCAGCCCTGCTGCCCACCCAGCTGCTTAAATGGAAAATACAGCATAATTTCACATTAAGTCAAAGGTCCAATGTAATGAAAATTTTTCTTTATTCACATGCCTTTATTTACAGGATATTTTCTCTACATTTAACATGCAGGCCAAGCTGTCCATTAACCACTTCAGCCCCGACCAATTTGCAGCCAAAGGACCAGGCCCCTTTTTGCGATTCGTCACTGCGTCGCTTTAACTGACAATTGCGTGGTCGTGCGATGTGGCTCCCAAACAAAATTGGCGTCCTTTTTTTCCCACAAATAGAGATTTCTTTTGGTGGTATTTGATCGCCTATGCGGTTTTTATTTTTTGCGCTATAAACAAAAATAGAGCGACAATTTTGAAAAAAATGCAATATTTTTTACTTTTTGCTATAATAAATATCCCCAAAAAATATATAATTTTTTTTTTTTCCTCAGTTCAGGCTGATACGTATTCTTCTACATATTTTTGGTTAAAAAAAAAATCACAATTAGCGATTATTGATTGGTTTGCGCAAAAGTTATAGCGTTTACAAAATAGGGGATAGTTTTATAGCATTTTTATTAATATTTTTTTTTTTTACTAGTAATGGCGGCGATCAGCGATTTTTATTGTGACTGTGACATTATGGCGGACACATCGGACATTTTTGACATATTTTTGGGACCATTGTCATTTATACAGAAATAAGTGCTATTTAAATGCACTGATTCCTATGTAAATGACAGTGGCAGTGAAGGAGTTAACCACTAGGGGGCGGGAAGGGGTTATGTCAGTGTGTGTGTTTTTTTTTACAGTAGGGGGCGTGGCTTTACGTCTGATGTCACTGATCGGCTTTCCCAATGACAGGGAACCGCCGATCAGTGACAGGCAGTGTAGGAAGCACGGGGAGAGGTTTGTTTACACAGACCTCTCCCCGTTCTTCAGCTCTGTGACCCGATCGCGGGACACCAGCGGCGATCAGGTCCGCTGGTCCCGCGGTCAGGGAGCTCAGGACTGGGTCGCGAGCGCGCCACCGGCGGCGCGCGTGCGACCCATGGCTGGGCAATTAAAGGGGACGTACCAGTACGTGCTTTTGCCCAGCCATGCCATTCTGTTGACGTAAATCTACAGGAGGCGGTCCTTAAGCGGTTAATAGTGATAGACCCCCTTCCAAACACCTCTGCTGAATAACCTGTGTAAAAAAAGATGTATAAACTTACTTATTTCAGCTTGCTCTGGTCCAGTCATCTGATCCCCTGTGTCAGCTGGTGGCAGCTGCAGGGGAGCGGAGCACTCAACAATCACTGGGAAACCTGAGAGTGGTGACATCATTCATAGGCTCCCATATCCCAGCTATTGTTGGCACTCCCTCCTCTCCCCTCATTGTCGGCACTCCCTCCTCTCCCCTGCAACCGCTGCTAGCTGAAACAGGGTAGGGTCCCATGACCAGGCTAGAGTGGGCCCTAAGGCCCTAAGTTTTAGTTATTTGTCATTTTTGGTGTGGCTATATAATTTTGCCATCCTTTAATTTATTGTATTAAATTTAGAAATGTACAAATTAAGCCACTAGGTGGCATTTTCAGCAGCTCAGTGCTATCACTCTGGGGTTCTTCTTACAAGCTCATGGAATAAGATATCAGCCACATGGGGAGTGCATTGTTTTCAGTGAGTCTGCTGTCTCACAGACTTGCATTGTGAGGGGGAGTAGTAAAGCAAAAGGCAGAGACTATCCATATAATGAGCAAGTCTGGCTGCCCCCAGGTACATATATATCAAATTGTGCCTAGATATAAGGTTTTTAAAAGATTACCGTATATTGATTAAGCTTTTTAACATCAATATAATATATTTTAAATGTACGGTGAATGTAAATGTTAATTTAAGATAATTTTTCTTTTTTATTGATTTGATAATGACTGGTCACATGACCAAATTGCCTAGGCATTAACTCATATAAATACTAATCAAAAAGAGAGTCAGCCAATCAAAACTGTGAACACCTCACTACAGGGGCATTGCTAGGTCTACAAAAGATCTGGGGCTAGAGCCCATAGCAGCGTAGTAAAGAAAGTCATACGCTTGGGTGGGCATATACATGTGTGTGTATATATCCCCAGAGAGCCCTCCACTTACATCAGGATCCCCAGAGAGACCCCACTTACATCAGGATCCCCAGAGAGACCCCACTTACATCAGGGTCCCCAGAGAGCCTCCTCCTTACACCAGAGTCCCCAGAGAGCCTCCACCTTGCATCAGGGTCCCTAGAGAGCCCCCCACTTACATCAGAGTTTCCAGAGAGCCTCTCCCTTGCATCAGGGTCCCCAGAGAGCCCCCCACTTACATCAGGGTTTCCAGAGAGCCTCTCCCTTGCATCAGGGTCCCCAGAGAGCCCCCACTTACATCAGGGTCCCCAGAGAGCCTCTCCTCCCCTTGGGGACCCCTGCAGAGACTCAGGGCTATGGGCCCCAGATTTGGGGTTATAGCCCCAAAAGTCAGCCCCTAGTGACGCCACTGCCTCACTACCTAAAAACTCATATTATTTGTGTTCAAATTGACTTGAAAACAAACCCATTTCCTTCAACCATGCCTCCAACGGCCAGGAAATGTGTAGGTATTTGAAAAAGTTGATCTCCTCTTGCTGTGGAGGAGTTCAATGCTTTTTTTCTGAGCTACAGTATGCCTTAATCAACATGTAAAGGGGGCTGCAGCACACCTAATTTAAAGGGGGTCAAGTACTGGGCCCCAAATTAGTTGGTGCAAAGATAGCAAGTTACAGTATATAATAGATTTGAACAGCAGGTTATCTAGTGGCTTCTGTTTATGAATAAAAAAATGAAATTGAACAAAAACTTTGTTTTTAATTCAAGTAACAATGAAATCCTGCATATTTATGTTTCCTCTCCTTTTCAATTGTCTTCTTCTTATCAGGAGGCACAGTCTGACCTTTCAGTCAGACAAAGGCATCCACGAGGCAGGTAGCTTCTCCCGATGCTCTGGGGATCCTTTGTCATGTTTTAAATGTTTACCTATGAAACAAAGATTGTATACATAGTAATAAACGTATAAAACATTAGATTGAAAATGTACACACTTTAAAAAGAGAATTCAAATAAAATTGACCCCAAACCATTAGCATTTCCCTTTAAATTAATAAATGGTTAAAAATAAGTGCGTATTTGATTTGCATGTGTCTTTATTTAAATAATCTGTAGGGTTATTGCTTCCCAGTCTTGTGTTTGCAGGCAGTCACAATCACAGTTTAAGATATGGAGATATGGTGTATTTCATGATATTTCCAGTTAATTATCTGAAGTGACTACCGTATATGTCTCTCATGGGACAAACAAGACATTATCAGCTTATGCTTGCTATCTACATCACAGGCACAAACAAGAGTAAAGCAGATACAATCCCATTAATTAAATTATGCCTTCCCTAGTTATCTGTTTTAAGATGCTGTTGTAGCTTGAAATGCATTGTGACCTAGCTGTGGCTTTAAAGAGAACGCATTGTGGTTTTGAATATCAGTATCAGTATCTCACAAAAGTGAGTACACCCCTCACATTTTTGTAAATATTTTATTCTAGCTTTTCATGTGACAACACTGAAGAAATGACACTTTGCTACAATGTAAAGTAGTGAGTGTACAGCTTGTATAACAGTGTAAATTTGCTGTCCCCTCAAACCTAACCCTTTCAATTTATATGCAATCATGCAGGCCATTCCAGTACATTTTTGAAGGTAAAACTTAAGGAAATGTTATAAGAAAATTGTATAATGTATGACCACATTAACAAAATAAAGCAGTAGTAAACCGCAAAAAAAAAAAAAAAAAATTCAAACAAAATGGTTACCTGCAGGATAATAGTATAATGTGCTAGTATGCATAGCATACTAGCACATTATGATAGACTTACCTTAGATCGAAGCCCTCCAGCAGCATGCTGTCACCGCTGACAGGCCTTCCATCTTCACTAGGTCTTCCTTCCGGGTTTGCGGGCTTCGGCTGTTTGACTGGTCGAGGCGCGATGATATAACGCGGGTGCATGTGGCCACAGCACGGCTCTTATGTGTGAGTTCAGGGATGCACTATGCACAGAGTGCAGTTCCAGGGCGGCCTTATGTACAGAGTGCAGAGTTCAGGGGTGCGCTGTGTACCAAGTGCAGGATTCAGGGGTGTGCTATGCAGTGGCGGCTGGTGAAGTTTTAGGATGGGGGCGCCAGACCCGGCCCTTCCTTTTTGACCCCTCTCACTTGGTGAAAATGTGCGTGGTTTCAGAGAAATAGTGGGCGTGGCTCTAATGTGGGGTGGTTAGCATCTGAGATGAACGAGGGATGGAGGGAGAGGGAGAGAGGGATGGAGGGACAGGAGGCCCAGATCCTACACAACAATAGAAATATGTGTATTCTAGAAAGTTTAACAATCAGCAGATAAAGATACTCCAAACACCTGGTGTTAGCACTTCAATCATCCCGCACCATGGTTGTTATGGTGTCAGGATGATTGAAGCACATTATTTCTATTATTACATTGTAATATAAAATGAAATCCTTCAACTCACCATAATGCAGAATCAGTGGGAGCCCTGAGCTTGTCACTAGCCATGTCGCCTGCCACCAGAAGCCATCAGGTGTCCCCAGCGGAGTCCGTCCTTACATGCAGCCTGTGTCCCATAAAATGCAGCCTGTCACACAAAATGCAGCCTGTGTCCACCAAATGCAGCCTGTGTCCACCAAAGGCAGCCTGTTTCCACCAAATGCAGCCAGCCTGTGTCCACTTGGACCCCCTTTATTAGGTCCCCCTTGCTAGTAGCGGTTTGGGCCCCCTTTATTAGGCCCCCCTTGCTAGTAGCGGTTTGGGCCCCCTTTATTAGGCCCCCCTTGCTAGTAACGGGTTGGACCCCCCTTTATTAGGTCCCCCTTGCTATTAGCGGATTGGACCCTCTTTATTAGGTCCTTCTTGCTAGTAGCGGGTTGGACCCCCTTTATTAAGTCCCCCTTGCTAGTAGCGGATTGGACCCCCTTTATTAGCTCCCCCTTTCTAATAGCTGGTTGGACCCTCTTTATTATGTCTCCCTTGCTAGTAGCAGGTTGAACCCCCTTTATTAGGTCCCCCTCACTACTAGAGGGTTGGACCCCTTTGGCCTTCATTCTTGGTGGCATAGATACAACAAGGTGTTGGAAACATTCCTCAGAGATTTTGCTCCATAGTGACATGATAACATCATGCAGTTGCTGCAGATTTGTCGGCTGCACATCCATGATGCCAATCTCCCGTTCCACCACATCCCAAAGGTGCTCTATTGGATGAGATGTGGTGAGTGTGGAGGCCATTGGAGTACAGTGACCTCATTGTCCAGAGGTGAGATGATTGGAGCTTTGTGACATTATCCTGCTGGAAGGACCCATCAGAAGATGGGGACACTGTAGTCATATATATATTTCACCAAAAAATTGGGTATTATATTGTGTTTTTTTTCCATTAAAACTCATTAAAGTGTATCTTTTTTCCCAAAAAATTTTGTTTGAAAAAACGTTGCGCAAATACCGCATGACATAAAAAAATTGCAACAACCACCATTCTTTTCTCTAGGGCCTCTGCTAATTAATATATATATATATATATATATATATATATATATATATATATATATAGTGTTTGGGGGTTTCAAGTAACTTTCTAGAAAAAAAAAATATTAATTTCTACATGTAAACAAAAGTGTCAGGAAAATGCCTGGTCGTCAAATGGTTAAAAATCCTTATTTTCAGCCACAGAACTTTTTTTTTAATAAAAAAACCCAAAACATTTATGTAAGTCTCTCTTCTTTTTTTTTTAGAAATGTTTGAAATTAAATTTTTTTTTTAAATGTTTGAAATTTTTTTTTTTTTTTGAAATTGCAATGACCACCATTGTATTATCTGGGGCTTCTGCTAAATTATATGTATATATATATATATATATATATATATATATATATATATATATATATATATATATATATATATATATATATATATGCATATATATATATATATATATATATATATATATATATATATATATATATATATATATATATATATATATATATATATATATATCTATATGCTATATATATATATATATATATATATATAATCTCTATAATATATAGATATATATAATGTTTGGGGGATTATCTTTTATATTTTACCAAGAAATTGGGTATTGTGTTTTTTTTTCCCATTAGAATTCATTAAAGTGTATTTTTTCTAGCAAACAAAATGCTGATTTCTACATGTAAACAAAGTGCTGGTCATCAAATGGTTAATAATCCTTATTGTAAGCCACAGAAAGAAATTCTCATTTAAAAAAAAAAAAAAAAAAAAGGTTGTTTACCTCCTGCTAGCAGGTTTGAATTTTTGTCAGTTGGTGAGCCCAGGCTGGTGTGTACATGCCGCGTTGCCATGGTAACACCACCAGCTGCTAGCCACAAACCCAACTGAAAATAGAACAGCTACCCACAATGCACCAAGCCAGAGTCATGTGACCTAATTTGCATCTCACTGTGATGATGTCATAGTGAGAGAACCTGGTATAGGGAGGTGTTTACCAGCCGTGCCTCAGAGAGTATTTGTGCTCTGAGAGAGAAGGAAGCGATTTGTGTTTCTCTTCAATCTTACGGATCGTATTGAAAATGCTGAAGTGGGTTAAACCATTCAGAGATAATTCTGTGCAAATAATGAAAGATCAGCCAGCACAGGCGAGAGCCAGACTTCCAATGGAAGAGTGCCGGCCAGCCGCACCGCCCGCGGTTACTGCCCCACGTAGGGGTGTGTTTGGGGCAATTAGGCGTTTTTTTAAGAAAAAGAAGAACGTTCCCCCTCTGAACACCAACCAAGAGGGATCATTAGAGGAACATGGGGGATCCCCGGCTGAGGTCCCCCAGCCAGCTGTACAACCCCGGGTTACTGCCCCACATCGGGGTGTGTTTGGGGCAGCTCGGCGGCTTTTTAAAAAAAAGAAGAAAGTTCCCCCTCTTTACACCAACCAAGAGGGATCAGCACAGGTACATGGGGGATCCTCGGCTGAGGTCCCCCAGCCAGCTGTACAGCCCCGGGTTACTGCCCCACATAGGGGTGTCCTTGGGGCAGATAGGCAGCTTTATACAGAAAATAGAGTTGAGCCTCTGAACAGCAACCAAGAGAGATCAGCACCGGAGAGAGCAGCAAAGGAGGATTTTGGTAAGTGATATAATAGAGGAATATAATATACTGAATGCCCCCTCCCCCCACATACTGTATATACTATATACACCGGGTCACTGCATAGAGCAGGGAGATAGAACAGGAATAGAGGGGAAATCTTCTGATGGGGACACAGCGTCCGGTGACAACGGTCTAAGATCACATTGGAGAGATTTCTTCCCAAGTTTTGCTGTGATTTGAAATCTATAAACTCAAAAGATTGCCGGTGTAATCATCCCAATATATCATTTTTAGAGAATGTCCTCATTTCGAGGGAATTTTTAAGGCAATAAAACATTTGAATTTTATAAAAATCATTTATTGAAAATTTTGTATCATTAAAACTGTAGAAAAACTGATATTTGAATTTTATAAAAAATTATTTATTGAAATGTTTGTATCCGTTTTTTTTGTACAATTTTAATGATACAAAATTTCAATAAATTATTTTTTATAAAATTCAAATGTTTTATTGCCTTCAAATTAGAATTTTATAAAAACTTATTTATTGAAATTTTTGTATCCGTTTTTTTTACAATTTTAATGATACAAAATTTCAATAAATTATTTTTTTATAAAATTCAAATGTTTTATTGCCTTAAAAAATCCCTCCAAAAAAGTCTTGCTGTGATTACAGAACAGATAATGAAGGGAAATATCCCTTCCTGTTGGCGGGCTAAACATAAACTAAACTGACTTGTAATTAGCAGCCAGCATGTGACAGTTGGCTGACTCTTCAGGTGACCGTTGGGCAGCCAATCAGGTGTGAGGTGACAGGTATGAGGTGTGGAGGAGGCGCACAGACCTGACAGGCAGCCCAACTGTAAAACTAAAGGATTGCACATGGCAGGCTGACAGAGCTCCACCCCCAATCACTGCCACCCCCATCATGGGGAGTAATCATTGTGGACAGTCGTGGTCTGGGCTCTGTAAGAAGATTCCTTCCATTTTATCCTATAGTGACCAGGACATAGAGCTGCCCACAGGACTCATCCCCCTGCTCCTGTAGAACCCCACCACTCCCCACCACCAGTGTTCGATTTACTTTTAGTCATATTTTAGTCATCTCAATTGTTTTTATTTTAGTCGACTAAAACTGAGTGGGTATAGTTCAATTATAATGCATTATTTATATCCAAAGAAAAAAGTTGAATAATGTAAACCTATACATACAATCCAAGGCTTCACATTTAACCAATTACACAGCATAATAAACAGAAACATATTCCTGAGCCTCAAGGCCCACTGGAACTGACTCGTCCCTTACTGTATGCAACATCACGGTCTCAGAAGAGCTGCCAATGGTGCCGTCCCTCTCCGCCAGTGGCGGGACAAGGTCATTTAGAGCCCAGGGCGAACATGCCAAATTGCTCCCCCCCCCTCAAGATGTATGGGCATTATGTGTCCCATCCCCACTCCCAACACAAATCCCCCCAAATCACAACTCACAACTAGCACACCCTCCCTAAATGTGCCCTCCTAAAACAATTCTTACCCCCTGAAGCCCCCCCGATCCCTGAATCTTTGTAACAGTGGGGAAACATTTAAAATCCCATAATCTCGGATACTGGGCGTCACCTGGACCCCCAAGTACCTGAAGGATTTAACAATTGGTATGGAGCTTGCATTGGAAGGTGCTCCCTCCGCATCAATGAGCATTAGGGAGGAATTTGGTACATATTCAGGGCTCAAGATCAACTGGACAAAGTCCGTTATGGTGGACATAGTTTCCGTAAGGGAGCCTTCAACATCTCCAAGCAGAATCATTGTATCAGCCGCGTAGAGCATCACTTTTTTCTGTCTGTCTCCATAATGGAAGCCAGTAATACCCGGGTGGTCTATGATTTTAGTTGCCAGGGGTTCAATGGGTAGTGCGAAGAGCAAGGGTGACAATGGACACCCTTGTCTTGTTCCCCTGCCCGGGACCAAAATAATGTGACATACTACCTGAACCCCGAATAGCTGCCTGCGGGTGACAAAAAAGTAAGCAGACCCAGGAGATACGTGTTTCCCCAAAGCCAAACTTTTGGAGAACTCCCCACAGATACATCCACTCAATGCTATCAAAGGCCTTCATATCATCCAGTAAAAGCAGCACCCTCCGTCCTACATTATCAGCCGGGGATTGCATATTCAGAAAAAGTCTCCTTAGGTTCATCATCTCCAAATTTTATTTGTATTTTAGTCTACTAAAATAGTATTAATTTAGTCAACGAAAATATTTTCGTTGACGAAATTAACACTGATCCCCCCCATTTTTTAAGTATATAATTTTAATGAGTTCACTATACATATTTCAGCGACCAGAGCATCAGCAAAGTCCAGGTAGCACCCTTGTTGTACAACAAGGAGAAGAGATGCTTGAAAGGGGATATGATTTCAATTTACAAATACCGTACTGGTGGCCCCACAATAGGGAGAAAACTTTTTCACAGTAGGGAGTTTAATAAGACACGTGGCCACTCATTAAAATTAGAAGAAATTAGATTTAACCTTAAATTCCCTTCCACAGGCGGTGGTCTCAGCGGGGGGCATAGATAGTTTTTAAAAAACTATTAGATAAGCACCTGAACGACCACAACATACAGGGATATACAATGTAATACTGACATATAATCACACACATAGGTTGGACTGGATGGACTTGTGTCTTTTTTCAACCTCACCTACAATGTAACTATGTAACTGCTGAGATAAAACCAAATACAAAATATTGAAATCTTTATTAGTTAGGATAAGCAGAACAATGAGATTTTAATGAGAGGGAGGAAGAGATAATCTGGGTATACATGCGCAGTTTTATTTCATTCAACACAGTTAGATGATAAAAAAACTGACAGATCCCCACACCCACACAAGTGATAGAACTGTAGGGATGTCCTCTGCTTATTATAGTCCAATAGTGGGGACTCCCCCAGGAATACACAGATCAGCACTGCAGCCATTGGCTTCATGTACTGATCAATGCTGGTTCTCCAGCAGGACTGTTCAATGGAAGGCGATCATTAGACCGGACTTTGTAGAACAGACAGCGGTACATATGGACTGGGGCCCCATGATTCCTAACAGCAGCCCTGTTGGATTAAATCACAAGTACTACCAAGCAGGAAGCACAGCCTCCATATGTAATGTAGCAGATCAGCGGTCTTTATCACCAAGATCTCAGCGCAGTGAGAGATCCCATTAGGATTTTTACCTTTTGGTGGACAGAAGGTTGAAGTCTGGGTATTCGGGGTGAATAGCTGTTAGAGATTCCACAGGGACTCCAACTTACACTTGTATTAGCACAGAAAGCCGTTCCCTGAGAATGGACTCCCAGGGTTGAGAACACCCATATCCTCCATGTTTATAGAGAAGTCCCATAAAGAGAAACGCGTCACACAAGATAATTTCCATAACTCAGATGACATTCACTTACATATATTAAAGGTAAACCCATTCAACATCCACAGATACTGTGTGACATCAATCAATTAAGTGTAAATAGCAGGAATAGAAATAATTTTTTTTTTTCTCTCCCCAGATGGATACAATGACCCAGCCCCCAATGAAATGGGACAGATTCTCCTGGTTGAATCCATCAGTGAAGAAACCCAAGTTGTTCCAATCACCACAGAGGCTGGGAAATCATCACATGCTAAGACCACGGAAGAGACACGTGTCATGCCATTCACCAAGGATGAGCAAAGACAAGTGACTCCATCCACCCATAACAAGAAACCACGAGTGATAGTGATTCCATCCACCCAGGACAAGGATGCACGAGTGGTAGTGATTCCATCTTCCAGGAGCCAGCAAGTACAAGTGATTACGATTCCATCAACCAAAGGCCAGGAAGTAGAAGTGATAATAGCCACCGTGAAGAAGGAGGGAAGATATTTGTCAACGTCCACCACGGAGCAGGGAACGCAGATTAAAAGACCCACAATGAACAGGAGAATACTGGTGAATGGGACATCCACTATGGACCAGGAAATACAGGTGACCCCATTCACCAAGGAGCAGGTGACACATATGTCATTGTCCACCAAGGAGCAGGGGACACATATGTCATTGCCCACCAAGGAGCAGGGAACATATATGCCATTGTCCACCAAGGAGCAGGGAACGCATATTACAGTGCAGGTGAATGTGCCTAAATCCACTAAGGACCAGGAAATACAGGTGACGCCAATCACCAAGAACAGGCAAGCACAGGTGTATCCACGCACCAAGGACCAGTCAATTCAAGTAGATCTCTCCTTCAAGAATCAGCATACAACGGTAACTCCTCCATACAGAGGCCATGAGGCATCTCCACTAGTCCCATCCAGACGTGTTATGGTGGAACAGTTATGCATACTTTCGTTGGAAAGATTCACTTTCCATGGAATACTTGGAGAGGGGGCCTTTGGGAAGGTGGTGTTGGCCTCCCATGCCGCCATTCGACAGAAGCTGGCCGTGAAGATCATTAAGAAGCGAAAACTACTTTATAAACGTCCCACCATGGCCAACAAAGAGCGTCACATACTAATAAACTACAACAGCAATCCATATATCACCCATCTATTTGGATCATTCCAGACAAAGGTAAGTCTTTCCATCTTTCATTTCATCATCTCTTTTCTGTACTGCGCTCCACTACTGATCAGACCCCCTAAAATTGTTATTTAAATCACAACCTTGTTGGGAGTCGAAAGGTATACAAGGTTAAGCATCCCCCCCTTTCCCTGATGATGGTCTTCAGGTCTGGCAATTAATCCTATAGGCATTGAGTGCTGAATTGGAGGAGGTGGAAGGGTTTTCTGAGGGCTCTGGCTGTAGTTGGGGAAGCAGTATAGATAAGAGCAGAACTCTAGAGTGCCTCCTGCATGGCTGGAGGCTGGTTAGGTAAACTATACAGAGTAGAGGATTTCTATACAGAAACCATTTACTGAGAGGCTGCCATTGCTGACCTACTTTGGAAATTGCTAGTTGCCTGGCTGCCTCTGGCCTCAAAACTTTAGCAGCTAGGAGGACAGGAGAAGTCAGACCTCCTGATCGACATGGGACTTCCATGCTGGTGACCAAAGTATTGAAGTCACTAACATCCAGACAAAACTAGTATTGTGATCAGGATAGTCCAGCCATGGCTGCCTATGTATTTTCTCTGTTTAATTTTCCCAAACTCTTAAAGGAACATCCCACATTGTACTGTTTGCTGGTGTGTGTGTCTTCCTATATTCCTCCACAAAGTGAAATGTTATTTGTCTCTAATCTAACCTTTATCTCTTATTTTCACACAGACTCATCTGTTCTTTGCCATGGAATACCTGAGTGGAGGGGATCTTCGGAAACTGCTAGTGGCTCACAAACCACTTGACGAGAACATCGTAAGGTAAGTCCAATGACAGGACCATGATGGAGTCGGGGTGGCTGGCCAATGAGAACAGGCAGTGACGCAGTCGGGCCCCTCCAACTGAGTCCATCCACACCCCTATGTACTCTAGGGGGAAGTCACTTAGCTTTACATTTTCTTGGTCTGTGATGATTTTGAATGCTAATTCATATTTTTCTTTCTTTTTTCAGAGGTCTCACTGCAGAGATTATTTGTGGACTGAGGTACCTGCATGCTGCTCACATCATCCATAGGTAAGTATTGGATTATCTGACTAACAATCACCCCTTGGCTTCTGGTATTTTATGATGAATCAGGAAGACTTTCCACCAGAGTTCCCAGTTGTGTTGCCTCCCGTAAAGAAGTCTCATTCCTTCTGCTGAAGATGTCTCCCTGCTCATTTCATATTCTGCTCAATGTAACTGTTCACTCTTTTTCTTCACAGAGACCTCAAACCGGCAAACATTTTACTGGACGCCGCCGGTCACATTCGAATAGCTGATTTTGGCTTGTCTGAGTTGGGAGTCTCCGAATCCAATAAGATCAGAGAACGTGGTGTGGGTACAATAAAATACATGGCCCCAGAGGTAAGATTGGTGATTTTCTGATATTAGACTTAGTTGTAATGCTTATTGTGGGATATAGAGAAGAGCTAAAGGGATATAGAGAAGAGCTTCTCGTTTTATGTCAATTTCTGGACTCTTGGGAGGCTTCATAGATCATAAATCAGCATGGAGTCATCTCTGTCCTCTGCCTGCCCTACAAACTCGCTCATCCTTCTTTCTCTCTCTTATGTTTCTACAGGTCCTTTCAGGTAGACCGTACTACACCGTGGCAGACTATTTCTCCCTGGGAGTGATAGTATACGAGATGGCCACGGGAACGCATCCTTATAGGGATTACACTTGGAAAGAGAAAGTACTTAGGACAGCACTCCGTACCTTCACCCCTTATTTTATACGGAACAGAACGACTCCCATCCAGGAACTCATATATAGGGTGAGTATTACCTCTTCTTAGCACACAAAACCCTTTCCAGGTTATATGCACCTTGTTAGGATTTTCAGAAACATGATTGGATATTCATATGGGTCATAGCCACATGAATCGTACCAGTTTAGGAGATATTCATTTTACCTCCAGGTAAACCTTATTGTAGGCCTTATCATAGGCTTACCTGTAGGTAAAAATTTCCAAGCGGACAATACAACCGCTTTAATGTGTTTAATGTATTAGGCATTGTGTACCATCATTCATGAGCCATCTAGATACACATATTGACATTTATATTGTCCTATATACTCCACTTCCCACTCTCCAAGCACTACTGTATACCACCCCTACCTTTCCAATCTAAAACATTTGAACAAGTTCGTAATGTTTTTAAAATTATTTTTTTTTAATTTTACATTGTTTTTAGAATTCTATTTATTTTTTTTAATTTTTTTAAACTGCCCTGTTGGGGGGTGGGGGGGGGGGGGGAGCTTTGGTGAAATATCAAGGGTCTAAACAGACCCCCTGATGTCTCACATTTGAGATAAAGAAAGGGACTGACATCCCTTTCTCTGCAGCCTCAGCTACACTAGATCCACAAGTGTCAGTGAAAAGGCAGTACAGCCGGCCCTCCAGCTCAGCAGATGCCTGGGCCCCCCCTTTTGAACTGATGGGGCCCGGGCCCAATACAGGAGGGATGGCTGTACTGCCTTATCAGCGGCCCTGGTCCCAGGCAGAGTGATACCAATGCACTCCTCCTTCCAGCAGCCTGGAAAGCGAAGCCAGCATAAGCTGGAAGAGGAAAAGGGAGGGCAGTGTATTAAACAACACATACAATGGGCATATCAGCACCTATAAAAGGGATAACAACTATTAGGCCACCATCGCACTGACCCGCAGGTGCAGCGCAGTGAATGGCAGTGAAAGATCATTTTTTATATATATACTTCATAACAATTCATTGCCAAATATCTGTTTTATTTTTTGTGAAATACTGATCCCATATTACACAATAAGGTACCATGCTATGACCCGATCCAAGCATGACATAGTAGGGGGGATTAAAAGCAATATCACGGAAACAGGGGTTGTATTGTTCACATATCGCTATTGCTCTCTCGTGGTTTCTTATCATATTTCTTTCTCCTTTACAGCTCTTACAGTATGACGCAGATATACGCGCAATCTTAGTATGTAACCTCAGATTGCTCCCATTCTTCAACCCGATCGACTGGACGGAGGTAGAGAAAGGAAAATCACCATCACCGCTTAGACCAGATATGGTAAGTATATAATTATGAATAATGGAGGAGTCCATGTACATTGGGGGGGGCAGCCCCAGGTTCTTTTTTACTTCACATACATATAAAACGTATGTTATGTACAGAATCCTCACATTTGTCTGTGACTTTGCGGTCGCTGTACAATCACATGGTCTGGGGACAATCACATGGTCTGGTGACTTGTCTGAATTAATTCTGTTTATTCTTGGTGATAATTATTGTGTATGTGTCAGGCACACAGCTTAGACCTGCTTTCATTTACATGGTGATCCCGCCACTAACCCACTTCCTGTCCTAGGGTGACAACACACACTCGCTGCCTCTGTGGAGAAGAAGTGTTGTCACCCTAGCCTGCCTTCCTGATTAGAACTAAAAAAAACACCTGCACCTCTCCTTATCTCCATTGCATAGAGGGGTCTTGCTTTGTAGTTTACAGACAATAGATGAGAAAGCCGATAACGATTTTTGAGATCTCAGCTCCGTGCACAGGAACTTAAGCCGGCCCTCGATAGATCGAATCTTGGTCGATTCAGCAAGGACCAGCTTCGATCCATCTATGGGTGTGGCCTGTCTGATATTTTGCATGCGATCACTGACAGCGTCTATAGCCACCAGCAGCAATCATTGTGTTCTGTTGGCAGGGATAGCTCTGTATTTCTGACAGGATTAACAGGTATTGTTCTGTACCTACACTACAGCCTGAAAGAAACAAAGAGAGTGAATGCAGCCCCCACATCTAAGGACCTCACAGGAATATGTGACATTTTGGCCCTTGGGTGTGATAATGCAGTGTAAGGCTTCTTTTGACCACTAGAGGGAGATGTGGTTGAAGGAGCCTTCATGGGGTAATTGACTGCCATTGGGGGTTGGGTTCACCAAGCTTTATTACCATTTCCTGTATCAATCAGAATGACTGATGAATTTCTTTTTCCCTTTTCAGCTTCCCATGGAACCAGAACATAGAAGAATGGAAATAGCAGAATGTTTGATCTGCAACGACGCAGAGAGCCGGATATCAACATGGGAGCAGAAGATCTTTGAAGGCTTTTCCTACATTAGCGAAAGTCTGAAGCCGCAGCCAATGGCCTCATCTCCAGCACCATCAGAGAGCCATTAAAGCATATCCACCATCTTATAAAACAGACAGAAGGGGGTATCTGGGGAACCTGCCACCTCTACTCAGGCTCTAAGGAACTACATCTCCCAGCATGCACTGTGTAAGTAATGAGACTTCAGCTCCCAGCCTAGAAAAAGATTCTACGGGACTACATATCCCCGTATGATTTTTTCTATAGATGTACTACAGGTCCCAGCAATCTCTACATACTCCAGCCTGCTTCCCCCCCCCCCCTCTTCAGGGGTCATTGCGCCCCACACTCTTCTCCCACCAAGGGTGGCAGGGCCCCTCCCCCTCAGGATAAGGGTGGGCCGGTCGGGCCTGTGGGGGAGGGGAGAGGGTGGTGGAAGAAGAGTGGGGTGGCGGGACTGGGGGGGCGCAGTACCCCCTGAAGAAGGGGGGGAGGGGGGAAGCATGCTGGGGTATGTAGAAATTGCTGGGACCTGCAATAGCTCCATAAAAAAAAGAATGCTGGGATATGTAGTCCCGTAGCATCTTATTCCAGGCTGGGAGCAGAAGCCCCATTACTTATGCAGTGCATACTGGGAGTTGTAGTTCCTCAGAGCCTAAGCAGAGGCGGCAAGTTCCCCGGACACACAGACACGCTGTGACCCGGCTTCAGTACAGACATGGCAGGGCTGTCTGTGTGGGGGGATGTTCCGTCCTCCCCGCTCTCCACACACTGACACCCACATGTCCACTCACCACCAAGTGAGGCTTTTTCCTAGAAGAAGACTCAACCAAAAGTCTGAGTCTCCCAGGGACCAGGTAGAGCTGTACCAACACAGGTCCCTACACTGGTGGCGGCTGCCACTCCAGTAACCAGGGAGGAGTCTTTCCAGCTTTCTTTATGCTTTCTCTGCTGGGGAAATGAGAACTCTTCCCACCAATGAGGTCCTTCATGGAGAAGTCCAAGGCCTTACTCACACGAGGTGTATGAATCTGTACCCTGTGGGGGGCTGCGTTAACCCTAAAAAGGACATCCATGTGGGTGCAGTTGCGCGGACGCACCCTTGATGCGTTCGGGGGCGTGCACCAGCACCCACACAGATGTCACATTGGGTACAGCCGCTGCACCCCAGTTGACAGCAATGGGACTGCCTACACGGGAAGCTGGGAACACCTTTGCATCCCCATTCCAGTAAATACGGCCCTCCCATAGGGTACAGATTCATACCCCCTGTGTGAATGAGGCCTAAGTGTGAACAGACTAATTTGCTCTAATTAGCTCTAATTTGGGAACCACTGTACCCCTCTTTATTGTTATTTGGGTGTGTTTTATTATAGGAGTGTTATATATTGTAGATTAGGATAAGTTTGTATATGTTGTGGAGGTGTGCGTTATTCTTTGGGTGTGTGTTAGAGTGTTATATATATATATATATATATATAGATTGTAGTTTAGGATAAGTTTGGATTTCTTCTGTCAACATAACTGATGTACCCTGCTCAGCGGGGGCGGGCCTTAGAGAACAGAGGCCGCATATGGGCAGCACAGAGGCTTAGGGGTTAGCCTTGCAGCACTGGGGTCCATGGTTCAAATCCTGACCAGGACACTATCTGCATGGAGTTTGCATGTTCTCCCTGTGCTTGCGTGGGTTTCCTCCGGGTACTCCGGTTTCCTCCCACACTACAAAAACATGCTACCTTGCGTTGGTGGTGCAGTGGTGAGCATAGCTGCCTTCCAAGCAGCTGACCCGGGTTCGATTCCCGGCCAACGCCATCTCCAATACTTGGAGTCCTCAGAGAGAAAAGTGATATACAAGGTCAATGTGGAGTATCTATTAGCGGTGGAATAAAGAATGAAGCGAATGTGTGGAATGTTTGAGGAAGAAAATGTTCCCTCAGAATTTATAGAAGGTGAACCCAGCAACTGATAGAAGACGCTTAGGCTGCGATCACACCTAGGCCTTCCGGATCACAAAAACTGTGGAGAGCGGAATTATCTCTGGTTAGTGCTGTCACAATAGGAGCACGGATAAGCCACGTATGCTGTGATCACGTTCTCAAGAGGGAATAGATCAGCGTGGGATTTTTCCTTTCACCAGCACAAAACACTTCCACCCACTATTTTTATTTTTCATTGGGACTATGAACTTTATCATTGGATTTTTTACTGTTTTAATTATGTTTATGCATGTCGGGGACACTTAACCATTTTTTTTGCACAGTAGCATATATTTTTTTGCACAGTAACATATTTTTATATTTATATTTTTATACTCATATTTATATTTTTTTATGAACTTTATTTGCGTATTTGCACAGTATTTACATACATCCTATGTTGGGGATATTTAATCATTCTTTGCACATTTGAAAAATTGGGATACATTTATTATTTATAAATTTTGTGGATTGCTGTATTTTTATCACTTATTATCTTATATTTCATGAAGGTATATTGCACTCATTTTTTATAAGGATAAATTGCATTCTAAACACACTAATCACCTTTAACACAACAGATTCAAATGAACAGCGCCACACCTACTTTTATCTTTTCCCATCTCCTGTATCATGTCCGCAGTCTCTGACCATCTCCTGTATCATGTCCGCAGTCTCTGATTATCTCCTGTACTATGTCTGCAGTCTCTGACCATCTCCTCTAATGTGTCCGCAGTCTATGATCATCTCCTGTATCATGTCCGCAGTCTCTGACCATCTCCTGTATCTGTCTGCAGTCTCTGACCATCTCTTGTATCATGTCTGCAGTCTCTGACCATCTCGTGTATCATGTCTGCAGTCTCTGACCATCTCTTGTATCCTGTCTGCAGTCTTTGACCATCTCTTGTATCATGTTCACAATCTCTGACCATCTCTTGTAGTGTGTCTTACACATATACAAAAATTACATTTTAAATCCTGCAAGGCTATTTAAAAACACCTGAACATATTAAAAAAATATGGGTATTTGGTCACACTATATCACAGCCCACCTACTGCGTCAAAGTACCCCTTAATTAGTGGGTCCTACACTAGTAAAAGAATGAAAGATCCTGCGTGTAGGACCCACTAATAATGGGGTACTTTGATGCAGTAAGTGGGCTGCCATATAGTGTGACCAAATCCCCATATTCTTTGAATATGTTCAGGTGCTTTTAAATAGCCTTGCAGGATTTAAATGTCATTTTTGTATGTGTGCACTGTAATATTTTGTACTGTTTGTTGGTCTTATCAGCACCATCTTGAATGTAAACGCATTTTTAGGGTGTGCCCCCCAAGTATGAGTTTGTTTTTTACACATGTAGCACTGACTCCCGAAGGAGCTGCTAATTTTAATTCTTTTAGGTCTACTGTTAACTCACTTTTCCACTCTGTCCGTCATAGGGGTCCCATTGGAAAGTTGTTCACAGATGTCAGTTCCAAACACTTAGTCTCTTTTTTTCCAATGCTTTTATTAACAAAATCAGATAGAGGTATGGAGGGTTAGGGTAGATTCAGGTACCTTGCATTGCGGATCACGGGTGCTTCTTTGATCCAGAGGACAAACAACTTCCACAAACTGGATCTAGCAACCACCGGATAGGCCTCTCTCACTGACCTAGCAGCCGGTGCAATGCTTGGTCATAGTCTCTGCCACAGACTTGAAGAGTATAGTAGAATCGTTGCACAATCCTCTGCCACAGGATTGTGTAACCAATAACTTTTGCAAAGTCAAAGTACAGTCACATAGTACCAGTTTCTTTCAGCCAAGCCGGCAATACTGTGAGGTAGATGACCCGGGATGCATCCTCCAAATGAGTCTCCAGGCTCTTCTTGAGATACCAGCCTTGTTGCTTGGTCCTCTCTGAGAAAAGTCCTCCCCTGGTTTCTCCAATTGCTCGGCTTCTCCCCGCAGGCAAGACAGCACAGGACCACCCCTGGACCAGTAGGCCCCAGAACTCCTGGGCCTACCTTCAGTGATGAGGCCTCGGGCCAGCCGGCCCGAGCCAGTCGAACTGCTACGGCACACCTTAGGCGAGGAGGGCCATCAGGTCGGAGAACCCCGGACAACAGTGTCTGTCCCTTAACCGCTTCCTGACCGCCTAACGCCGATATACGTCGGCAAAATGGCACGGGCAGGCAAAATCACGTACCTGTACGTGATCGTGCATGTGCCTGCCTGTGGGTCGCGCGCGCGCCGCCAGCGGCGCGCTCACGACCCGGTCGGGAGCTCCGTGACCCTGGCCGCGGGATCAACGGACCCGATCGCCGCTGGTGTCCCGCGATCGGGTTACGGAGCTCAAGAACGGGGAGAGGTTTGTGTAAACAAACCTCTCCCCGCGCTTCCTACACTGACTGTCAGTGATCGGCTGTTCCCTGTCTTTCGGGAACGCCGATCAATGACGTCAGACGTACAGCCACGCCCCCTACTGTAAAAAAAAAAAACACAACACGTCACACTGACTCCTCCCCGCCCCCTAGTGGTTAACTCTTTCACTACAACTGTCATTTACATAGGAATCAGTGCTATTTAAATAGCACTGATTTCTGTATAAATGACAAATGTCCCAAAAATGTGTCAAAAATGTCCGATGTGTCAAATGTCCCAAAAATGTGTCAAAAATGTCCGATGTGTCCGCCATAATGTCGCAGTCACAATAAAAATCGCTGCTCGCCGCCATTAGTAGTAAAAAAAAAAATATTAAAAAAAATGCTATAAAACTATCCCCTATTTTGTAAACGCTATAACTTTTGCGCAAACCAATCAATAATCGCTAATTGCGATTTTTTTTACCAAAAATATGTAGAAGAATACGTCGGCCTAAACTGAGGAAAAAAAATGTTTTTTTATATATTTTTTGGGGATATTTATTATAGCAAAAAGCAAAAAATATTGCATTGTTTTCAAAATTGTCGCTCTATTTTTGTTTATAGAGCAAAAAATAAAAACCGCAGGGGCGATCAAATACCACCAAAAGAAAGCTCTATTTGTGGGAAAAAAAGGACGCCAATTTTGTTTTGGAGCCACGTCGCACAACCGCGCAATTGTCAGTTAAAGCGACGCAGTGCCGAATTGCAAAAAGGGGCCTGGTCCTTTGGCTGCCAATTGGTCCGGGGCTGAAGTGGTTAAGTACCCCCTCCCAGAATT
Source organism: Lithobates sylvaticus (assembly GCA_028564925.1). Taxonomy (NCBI): domain Eukaryota; kingdom Metazoa; phylum Chordata; class Amphibia; order Anura; family Ranidae; genus Lithobates; species Lithobates sylvaticus. The sequence goes on from CM053031.1 coordinate 259,098,930, forward strand.
CACAGCAGGTAAACCACTACCACTGGGCTGTTTCCGGGCGAAAAGGTACTCAATACACTCAGCCTGTTGCATTTCCAACACTGACCGATGATGAGAGCGCCACCCACGGCCAAGTGGAAAACTACACAACCCAGCTGAACTGGAACAGAAACCAGAAATTTAACACAATCAATCTGAGCTAAACTACAGCTCAGACAAACCTAAATTTACACCTATAGCGTCTGCCCATTAGGAGCAGGGCGCTACATACTCCCCCCACCGCAACAGACAATGTCCTCATCTGAGAGTCGATACCTGAATCCCAAACTTGGATGGGGAAGGAAAAGGGTGAAGTAACAAAGAAATATAGATTTAACATGAACAAACATAGTAGAATTACACCAACATATATCCCAACACCTAGCTCTCTAAGCCACCCATTCTCCAGCAGCTTGACGGAAGATCCAGTTGCACCTGAAAACAAAAACACATACAGGAAACAATATAACTACATCACTGTACAATCAGGAAGCAAAGCCTCATTTCCTAAGAGATGAAAATTTCTTTCCCCCTTTAATGTGAAATAGCTAAGTGTGAAAAAGTCCAGTCTTTGCTGTGCAAACTTCCACCACCTAGTGGCAGAAAAACAATGTGACAACAGTTCTTAAAGCGGTTGTATACTCAAATATTCAACTTTTCATTTAAATGTGTCTCCTAACATCCCCAATCTATTGCCATTAATAATTTTTATAATTATCATCGCTAAATCCAGCAACCCAAGACCCTTCCGGGAAAGATTCTTGTGTATGTCAGGGCTGCGTCATTTCCTGTTGTAGATGTCAGCCCCGACATCCCGCGATGGTTCCTCAGCTGAGGCTTGGCTATGTTGTTATTGCGCATGCGTGGGATTACGGCGACGACTATGTACTGTGGGCGGAAGTATTTCTGTTAGCAGACCCGGTGTTGTATCATTAGCCGTCCCCCATCACGAAGTGTCCGCTGTGTACTGCGCATGCGCAGTACACAGGACACCCATATTCCAAAAATTGCCGAGGATGAACGGCGCCTGCGCCGTGAGTCCACTTTCAAGCCCCACCATCCAAGTGGACATAGAGTTAAAATATAAAAGAGCCGAGCGCAGCGAGGCCGTGCCCCGAAGCGTGGCGAGCGGCCCTCTAATGCCTCGTACACACGTACGGACTTTTCCCGGCGGACCTAAGTCCAGCGGACAATCCGCTGGACTTTGCCGCTAGGTACGCTGGACTAAAAAGCGAACGGACTTGACCACACACGATCACGCAAAAAGTCCGGCGGTTCACGCGATGACGTACGCACGTACGACGGGACTAGAAAAAGGAAGCTCGAGATCCCAAACGACACCCTTTGGGCCCCGTCAGCTAATCTCGTGTGTATCGCGTGTTAGTTGACGTTTGGTTAGAGACGATTCGCGCTTCTCAGACTTCTGCTTAATTCGTTCGCTTCTGCCGTTCAGTTTGTGCTTGTGAGGTTTGTATCTGGCTTTCAGTGCGTGTGGATCAGTTCCTACCTGTTCTCAGGCCGTTCTGGTCCGCTCGTTCCTGTTTTTCAGGTCGTTCTTCATAGGCCTTGCTGTTCTTCAGTGCGTTCTGTTAAGTTGTTTGTTTGATCAGCCGACCGTTTTGAAGCCATGGAGTGTGGACGTACTCGGGAACGAGTTCGTGCTGTGCAGGGGCTCGGTGTTGCGGTTAACACCTTGGCACGAGCCCGGTCCATGAACAGGGTGAGGAGGAGTTCATGGACCAAGAATTGGTTGCGCCAGCGTGACCAATTCTCGCATATGCCTTTGCTCCGTGAGATCCGTGAGAATAATCCTGATGATTTCAGGAATTATCTCCGGATGACGGACCCCATTTTTCACCGTCTGTTGGCTTCGCTGTCCCCTTATATTAGCAGGCAGAATACCTGCATGCGGCAAGCCATCAGTGCGGAGCAGAGGCTAGTCGCCACGTTGCGTTACTTGGCGACGGGGAGAAGCTTGCAGGACCTCAAGTTCACGACAGGCATCTCCCCCCAGGCTCTGGGGCTCATTATTCCAGAGACCTGTTCTGCCATTATCCACGTCCTGCAGGAGGAATACATTAAGGTAAGTCTTCTCTTTTAAAATTACCTATGTCTTGTATGTTTGTTAATGTAGTGCATCAATGTCATCATTAGCTAATTACCATGATAGGACTATTCTATGAATGTCCCCTATTCCTTTTATTTTTGGATTTTGTTTTTTTTTGTCTAGTATTTTATGGTTGACTTATCGAAATATTTTTAAGAATGTATTATTTAGTGGGTCACATGCATATTTGCTTGCACCAACCTCCCCAGCATGGAAGCTTGGCCCCCTAAACACCCCTAGCCTAGTCACTTTCTTTGTTTAAAAATGTATATTACCAGCTCCATTGTACAGCTTTACTCACCCCCCTTTCACCCCCCTTGACCCTCAATTTTAAATTGATTGCATGTGGTTTTGGTCAGCTTGTAATTATCCCCACCCCCCCACCCCCCCTGATAATTAATATCATGTGGTTTTGGTCAGCTTGTAATTATCCCCACCCCCCCACCCCCCCTGATAATTAATATCATGTGGTTTTGGTCAGCTTGTAATTATCCCCACCCCCCCAGATAATTAATATCATGTGGTTTTGGTCAGCTTGTAATTATCCCCACACCCCCTGATAATTAATATCATGTGGTTTTGGTCAGCTTGTAATTATCCCACACCCCCTGATAATTAATATCATGTGGTTTTGGTCAGCTTGTAATTATCCCCACCCCCCCCCCAGATAATTAATATCATGTGGTTTTGGTCAGCTTGTAATTATCCCCACCCCCCCACACCCCCTGATAATTAATATCATGTGGTTTTGGTCAGCTTGTAATTATCCCCACCCCCCCACCCCCCTGATAATTAATATCATGTGGTTTTGGTCAGCTTGTAATTATCCCCACCCCCCCAGATAATTAATATCATGTGGTTTTGGTCAGCTTGTAATTATCCCCACCCCCCCACACCCCCTGATAATTAATATCATGTGGTTTTGGTCAGCTTGTAATTATCCCCACCCCCCCACCCCCCCTGATAATTAATATCATGTGGTTTTGGTCAGCTTGTAATTATCCCCACCCCCCCACCCCCCCTGATAATTAATATCATGTGGTTTTGGTCAGCTTGTAATTATCCCCACCCCCCCAGATAATTAATATCATGTGGTTTTGGTCAGCTTGTAATTATCCCCACACCCCCTGATAATTAATATCATGTGGTTTTGGTCAACTTGTAATTATCCCCACCCCCCCACCCCCCCAGATAATTAATATCATGTGGTTTTGGTCAGCTTGTAATTATCCCCACCCCCCCACACCCCTGATAATTAATTTCATGTGGTTTTGGTCAGCTTGTAATTATCCCCACCCCCCCAGATAATTAATATCATGTGGTTTTGGTCAGCTTGTAATTATCCCCACCCCCCCACACCCCCTGATAATTAATATCATGTGGTTTTGGTCAGCTTGTAATTATCCCCACCCCCCCACCCCCCCTGATAATTAATATCATGTGGTTTTGGTCAGCTTGTAATTATCCCCACCCCCCCACACACACCTTTAATTAATTGCATGTGTATTGTGTGACCTTACAATTATTTACTCCCCACCCACATCCCCATTATTATCTTCTCTGGTCCATCAGAGGGGTCATCAATCAGAGATTTGTCCCTTTTATCCTTAATCTTTTGGCTTTATTTCAAGGATTTACAAAATAAATACATATGTTCTTCCAAATTGTTTGTTAATTTGTAGCATTTAGTTTGGTGTTTTGCCTGGTTTATAATTTAAATTGTATCTTTCTGTTTGACTTCACAGTGTCCCTCCACGCCACAGGAATGGCAGACTGTGGCTTCCCAGTTTGCTGCCCGTTGGGACTTTCCCAACTGCGGAGGGGCGATTGACGGCAAACACGTGCGAATTGTGCCCCCACCCCATTCGGGGTCATACTATTGGAATTATAAGGGGTTCCATAGTATCGTGTTGATGGCGGTGGTGTCGGCACAATATGACTTTCTGTATGTGGATGTGGGGAAAAACGGCCGGATGTCGGACGGAGGAGTCTTCAACCACACGGAGTTCGGTCATCGTCTCCAAACTGGTGGGCTGGAGCTGCCACCAGATGAAGATAATGTGGAGGGACTCCCCTTCGTCTTCATTGCCGACGAGGCGTTCGGTCTGGGTGACCATCTGATGAGGCCATTTCCCCAACGATCCCTCACCCCTGAGAGGAGGATTTTTAATTATCGGTTGGCCAGAGCAAGAAGGGTGGTGGAAAATGCCTTTGGTATTATGGCCAACCGTTTCAGATTGCTCCTTACATCCCTACATCTGGCAGAGTACAAACTCAATACTATTATTCTTGCATGCTGTGTCATGCACAATTATTTACGGAAACATTCAGGAACATACTCCTTACCAATTGGCCCTGAGGCCGGAGTGGAAGGCAACATGACAGGGCTGGATAATCGCCCTCTTGGTTCCGCACCACAATCAGCCCAGCAAGTGCGGGACCTTTATTTACAGTATTTTAATGGTAGGGGGGCCATTGAAATGGCAGCAGACCCTTAAACCACCTTTTTCATTTACAAAGAATAAATACAGTTATTTATGTTTGAAATATTGGTAGTTTCGTATTGTTTTGCTTTTAATTTGGCCTGTTTTATATGTTGTCCTAGTGCACATCTTAATAGTGGCAAACTTGTTTAGCGTTTAGTAAATAAGCCCCTTTGTCAATGAACCACAATATGTTTTTGTCAAACTGGTAGTATTTAAAAAGAAGAAGCCACACATTTTTGAATTTGTGCAAACATAATTTTTTTTTTATAGTGCACATCCAAAACTTTATTTTTTATTTTTTTTTTTTTTTTTTTTTTTTTTTTGGTATTTTTGGTTTTTTATTTTTTTTTTTTTTTTTTTTAAAAAAATTTTTTTTTTTTTTTTTTTTTTTTTTTTTTTTTAAATTTTTTTTGGTGTTTTTCTCACAACATATTTTTTTTTTTTTTTTGATTGATTTTTAAAACAAACATAAAAACATGTTTAAAATTGTTTAAAAATTTTGGCTTACCATTTGAAATTATTTACACAATGTAAAAGTCCAGAACTTACAAAGTTCAACAGGTAACCCATGAACAGAAGAAGCCAAATTTTTAATATGCACACTAATTTAACTGGAAAATGGGTAATGTCAACATGTGCTATGTTCCATCATGGGGAATCAATGGACGTGTTTTGTGTGTGAAACCCCTTCCCTCTCACCTACTAGCATTAGGGGTTGCAAACACCAAATGCGTCCATTGAGATCCCCTGATGGCACATAGCACATGTTGACATACCGTGTGCATATTAAAAATTTGGCCTCTAAAATTAGTTAAACAGCGCATCAAAAGGGGAATGAAGGACATGATTGATGTTAAGAAATGTAAAAGGGGTCTTTAGATTCTCCCCAAAACATCAATCATGTCCTTCATTCCCTGCTGCATGGTGGCCATCTCCTTCTGCATATTTTCCAGCTGCAGATTCCAGGCCATGATCTGGCCAATAAGCCTGTGGGCACTGTCAGTGGAAAATGGCTCCGCAGCTTGTCGTTCCACAAACAGATCAGCATCACCTAAAAGTTGGGTAGATAAAACACAAGAAAAAAAGTGTCAAAAACATGCAGACCTTAATTTATTAGCTCAATCTGTGTTCTGAGACACTCACTTGGTGGGGTGCAGATTTGATCGACTTCAACGACCTGTTCCGCCACATCCACGCGCGGGCTTGGGCTAACTCATGGGCGTCCGCAGAACTTTTTTCAAGGGGGGGCATCATTTTAAGGTCTGGTCGTGTGATCTTACCTGTGTCAGTCAACAGCGGCTGTAGGGGAGAAAGCACTTGGCGACGGCTGATAAAGCCTGATGAGGTGATGTCACCCATAGGTTCCCATGTCACAGTTGTTATTGGTGCTCCCTCCTCTCCCCTGCATACGCTGCTGGATCACACAGGTGAGATAACATGACCAGATTGGAACAGTCTGAAAATAGGTTAGTCTGCATAGGTGTTAGGGGTAAGGGGACGGGGGGCAGTTTTTAAGGCTAGCGCAAGGTGGAATTCTACTTTCAATCTACCCTCCCTATTGGTGGCTTGTGGCAGTGTTAAAGTAGAGCTCCACCCAAAAGGGGAAGCACCACTTGTTTGCACCCTCCCCCCTTCCACTGCCACATTTGGCACTTTTTGGGGTAGAGAGTGTACCTGGTTTTGCTGTGGTGATCTGAACCACATGCAAAACCATGAAAAATATGCTGCGAGCGACCACAGCAAGTAAAGGTATAAATAAACATACAATTAGGCAATCAATCAATTACAAAAATAAAATAAAAAATACACCTGCATGGTGCAGCATTGGCTTAAGACAGTGGAGATTTTAAAATCTGTATGGACACAATAGCGTCTTTATGCTGTTGTGCCCATACAGCTGCTTTTGTGCCCATATAGATGCTGGTGTGCCTCAATAGCAGTTATATGGGCACAATAGCATAAAGATGATAAAAGAGGAATGCATCTCCAATGGTTGAGAAGCAGGATCTTTCATTCTTTTACCAGTGTAGGACCCACTAATTAAGGGATACTTTTATGCAGTAAGTGGGCTGCCATATAGTGTGACCAAATCCCCATATTTTTTGAATATATTCAGGTGTTTTTAAATAGCCCTGCAGGATTTAAATGTAATTTTTGTATATGTGCAAGACACATTACAAGAGACGGTCAGAGACTGCAGACATGCTACAGGAGAGGGTCAGAGACTGCAGACATGCTACAGGAGAGGGTCAGAGACTGCAGACATGCTACAGGAGAGGGTCAGAGACTGCAGACATGCTACAGGAGAGGGTCAGAGACTGCAGACATGCTACAGGAGAGGGTCAGAGACTGCAGACATAATACAGGAGATGGTCAGAGACTGCAGACATAATACAGGAGAGGGTCAGAGACTGCAGACATAATACAGGAGACAATCAGAGACTGCAGAAATAATACAGGAGAGGGTCAGAGACTGCAGACATAATACAGGAGATGGTCAGAGACTGCAGACATAATACAGGAGAGGGTCAGAGACTGCAGACATAATACAGGAGACGGTCAGAGACTGCAGAAATAATACAGGAGACAATCAGAGACTGCAGACATAATACAGGAGACGATCAGAGACTGCAGAAATAATACAGGAGACGATCAGAGACTGCAGAAATAATACAGGAGATGGGCAGAGAATGGATGTATGGCTGAACTCAGTGTAAAAGTGTATAGTAGGGGTGTGCCACTCTACTTAAAGCAGCTCTTCAAGATTAAGTTAGTAATCCTCCTTTTAAAGTACAAACAGTGCCAGAAGACAGCAACACATCCAATTTCCAAAATTAAAATTGTCTTACAGTGATCTGGTCAGGATTAGTGAAGAACAGTAAACAGTTAATGAGTCTGTGAAGCTTCTAGCCTGAATCAGCAATAAATCATCCAAAAAACATCAAACTGCAGCACACACAGAGCTCTGGCTAAATAGCTGAGCTGAAATGGTTAACAGCCAAACATGTGTGACCCCCCTTGCTGGACACAGAATGCAGACAGGCTGCAGTGTCTCCCAGAGATCTTATCAGCAGGTTAGGAAGCTAAACAAAGAGAGTACAGAGCCAGAGGGAGAGGAGGCTGATCAGTAACCTGCACACTGCCGAAAACGCATAGATTTCTGGATGATTCCGGCCAGCATTACATATGACATTGTTCTGTGTGCTGCAGGATTAGTTTTGCTGTGGTCATACGATTCTCTATCTCCTCGGCTTCAGGTACTGTGTATCTCCCTCCCGACGCCCCCATTCATTCCCGATCCAGCACCTGTATACATTTAAATATGGCGGGCTGCAGGGGGGGGGGGTTACACTCTCTGCTGCATGATGGTTACTTGCTCCTCTGACCCTCCCTGCTACACATTTTCTCAGCCAGCCCCTCCTCCTGTTCACTGCACAGCCGCGCTTCTCTCTCAGCTGTTCTTTAATAAAAAAAAAAAGTTACAGAGCTCCTAGCTGACAGCGGCCCCAGAGCAGGCCAGCCACAGTGCAGACACCTTGCCGATTCCAGGGGGGGGCACTTGACCCCCCTTGCCTCTATCTGCGGACGCCCATGGGCTAACTGCCCAATTAGTCTGGTGATGCCGGGAGGTCCTCGTAGGTTCGGACTGACGTCTGAGTCTTTTGCCCCCTATGGTAATGGAACACAAAAAGGTACACTTTTGAATCACACTGATATTTGAGTGCCAAAATAGGATTAGTAAACATTGTTTAAAAGTCTTGCCAATTATTAGCAGTTTGTTAGAAGATCCTACTTGAAGACAGAATTGAAATGTCTATCTAATGAAACTCCAATACTTAAACCGCCCTTCAACCCTAAATTTGAACTTCCGCTCATTGGATCCCTGCACCCCTGTGGTGTCTTATTTTGAACCTTTTAGGGGGGATGGGTTGCAGATACCTGTGTAAGGCAGGTATTTGCACACACATCCGGCCCTAGACTCCCACAGAAGTATACGCCACATCCCGTCCCACCGTGCTGTCTGCTGGGACACACAGGGGTCCCCGAGCTCGCGCGGACCAGTCCTATTGCATTGCGCAACTGGCGCATGCACAATAGTGACCCGGGAAGTGAAGCCGCAAACATTAATTTCATGATTGCAAGATCAGAGATTGTAGCTGCACCATCCAAGGGACAGGTGAGTGTACTTCTTTGAAAAGTCACCACCTACAGTATTTATAGATGATGAGCATTTTTGTGGAATTGTGAGCATGACACCCTGCTTAACATATTTCCCCCCCCCCCCCAAAACAGCCTCTGGAGTCCCTGTGTAAGTTACCCCTAAAACCCTTACTACAGCAGTAATTGTATAGATAGTGACAATAATAAACAACCTTACAACTCCAACAACCCAAAGCCAGGTAAACTCAATAAACGTTATGAAGACAAACGGAACTTTCAAAAAATCTGCGCAAGTTTCAGGTACGAATGGTAATAACATCTGCGCAAGTTTCACGGACGAATGGTAATTAAAGCTGCGCAAGTTTCACGGACGAATGGTAATTAAATCTGCGCAAGTTTCACGGACGAATGGTAATAACATCTGCGCAAGTTTCACGGACGAATGGTAATTAAAGCTGCGCAAGTTTCACGGACGAATGGTAATTAAAGCTGCGCAAGTTTCAGGTACGAATGGTAATAACATCTGCGCAAGTTTCACGGACGAATGGTAATTAAATCTGCGCAAGTTTCAGGTACGAATGGTAATAACATCTGCGCAAGTTTCACGGACGAATGGTAATTAAAGCTGCGCAAGTTTCACGGACGAATGGTAATTAAAGCTGCGCAAGTTTCACGGACGAATGGTAATTAAATCTGCGCAAGTTTCAGGTACGAATGGTAATAACATCTGCGCAAGTTTCACGGACGAATGGTAATTAAATCTGCGCAAGTTTCAGGTACGAATGGTAATAACATCTGCGCAAGTTTCACGGACGAATGGTAATTAAATCTGCGCAAGTTTCAGGTACGAATGGTAATAACATCTGCGCAAGTTTCACGGACGAATGGTAATTAAATCTGCGCAAGTTTCAGGTACGAATGGTAATAACATCTGCGCAAGTTTCACGGACGAATGGTAATTAAATCTGCGCAAGTTTCAGGTACGAATGGTAATAACATCTGCGCAAGTTTCACGGACGAATGGTAATTAAATCTGCGCAAGTTTCAGGTACGAATGGTAATAACATCTGCGCAAGTTTCACGGACGAATGGTAATTAAATCTGCGCAAGTTTCAGGTACGAATGGTAATAACATCTGCGCAAGTTTCACGGACGAATGGTAATTAAAACTGCGCAAGTTTCAGGTACGAATGGTAATAACATCTGCGCAAGTTTAGACATATCAAGTATAACCATAGTAGCGCACGTGCTTGACTTACTTTTTTGATGGCTTTTCGAATTCTCCTATACTGATCGTGCTCCCTGGATTTGATGTCGGACCATCGCTTGCGCAGTTGATCCTTGCCCCTTCGTACGCCGAATTTCTGCTCCAGGGTGCTGACGATTGTAGTGAGAATCTTGTCCTTGCGCAAGTTGGGACGAGGGTACGGGCCATTTTCCCCGTCGTAATCTTCCCTTTGGAGGATGTCCACCATCTCCACCATCTCTTCAAAGGCCATATTGGTGGCCTTATATCTGCTGCTGGATGCAGATGTGTTGGCTTCTTGGCTTTCCTCCGCGCTACTGGCTTCGAATGTGTCCGCCATATTCATGAATTAATTCACCAACAATGCAACGAGGGGAAGCGGGGCGGGGAATACTCGTCATGAGGAACGTCATGGGCGGGCGACGCGGAGGACGCAGGCGGACTTCGACGCGTGCGCAGTGTATATAAGGCTGTTTGAGGGGCCCACGTGTTCCCGAACGGAAGTAGCGAGCGCTCTGTACGAAGGTAAGTGTTTTCTAGGATGCATTACTGTGTTTTTTTTTTGGTTTTTGGGCCAGCATTTTTTAAGGATATGTTTGTGTTGCTGCCTGTGTGTAGGGGTTGCTGCCTGTGTGTAGGGGTTGCTGCCTGTGTGTAGGGGTTGCTGCCTGTGTGGATGTGTTGCTGCCTGTGTGTAGGGGTTGCTGCCTGTGTGTAGGGGTTGCTGCCTGTGTGTAGGGGTTGCTGCCTGTGTGTAGGGGTTGCTGCCTGTGTGTAGGGGTTGCTGCCTGTGTGTAGGGGTTGCTGCCTGTGTGTAGGGGTTGCTGCCTGTGTGTAGGGGTTGCTGCCTGTGTGGATGTGTTGCTGCCTGTGTGTAGGGGTTGCTGCCTGTGTGTAGGGGTTGCTGCCTGTGTGTAGGGGTTGCTGCCTGTGTGGATGTGTTGCTGCCTGTGTGTAGGGGTTGCTGCCTGTGTGTAGGGGTTGCTGCCTGTGTGTAGGGGTTGCTGCCTGTGTGTAGGGGTTGCTGCCTGTGTGTGGGTGTGTTGTGTAATGTTTGGTAAGAAAAACTGGTTGTGCGTTTTAAGTAACATTTGTGTTTTTGGTCTTTTGTATTGCCATTACTAACAAAACAGAAACAAACATGTCAGCACCCCAGTTGAATCCATTCAAGGACCAGCAGTTCATGTCCGAATTCATTGCCCTGTACAGAAAAAATACCAACCTGTGGCAGCTCAAGAACCCTTTATATGGCAATAGGGATGTCCGGAAGGCAACACTGGGGCCACTTGTGGCTTTTGTGAAGACTAAAGTCCCCAACGCAAACACCAAGTTTGTGGAAGCCAGAATTGCAAGTTTAAGGCACATGTACAAGCGGGAGCGCAAGAAGATTGAGGAATCAGTCAGATCAGGAGCAGCAGCAGAGGATGTTTATGTACCCAAGCTGTGGTACTACAACCAACTGACTTTTATAGGTGACCAGATGGAACCCAGGCAATCACTGTCGACTCTTCCCTCCACCCTTCCCTCCACTCTTCCCTCCACTCTTCCCTCCACCCCAGCTGAGGCTTCCACGGAAGGAGAAGACCCCTCCACCTTGGAGCAGGCTGATGCGCCCAGCTGGAGCCAGGTATATATTTAGTAGCCTAAATTGTGATTGTGTGAATATTAATGCTGTAAACGTTAAAATGTGAAACAATTAACACCCTGAACTCAGAATTGTGAAAAAAACTGACAAAAATTATGCACACTTCTAAAAAGTGTTGGTGCAACATATCGATACATATATAGTGTATACATACATCCAGTAGTGGCAAAAAAAGCGTTAGACAACATTGGTGATCTGGTTGGAAAATGCAGGGGTCCAAATGATAGCCTTTTGGATCTTTTGGAAAATTTAGATGCTCGTTCCTAAGTTTACAATTGGATGATTGAGGAGGCCAGAAACCACAAAACAGGTGTTTGATTTTTGATTTTATTTGCACACAGGATGAGCTGACCCAGGATGATGCCGGGACAAGTGGTATGGAGGAGGAGGAGGACATGACCAACGAGAGCCAGGAGGTGGCTGGGCCCAGCACGAGCCAGAGTGACAGCCAGACCCAATTAAGAAGTCTACCTACACCCCTGCCCTTACCCCCAAGAAGGCCCAGGAGGATGACCATTGTTGAGGAGGAATCACTGCAACTGATTCGGAAGGCGAGTGCCATTCTGGACAAACCCACCCTTCCAGAAGAGGCCTATGCCAGCTACGTGTCCAGCAGGTTGCTGGAAATGGAGAGGGGCCAACGGCACCTGTGTGAGGGCCTAATTTCTGAGGCAATTAGGGGGGGTTTGAGGGGTGAATTACGCGAATCCACCCGCCTGACCCATGAAGGCCCGACACCAACTTCTCCTCCTCCTCCTCCTCCTCGTCTTCCTTCTTCTCCTCCTCCTCCTCCTCCTCCTACTCCTCCTCCTACCACAAGTCAGCCTCCAAGGAAGCGTGCAGGGAAGACTGCAGGGAAGAGTGCAGGGCAGCGTGGTGGGAAGAGTCGGAAGTGATTGCCTGGCTTCAGTCTGGTCTCACAGAAGACACAGGCTGTTGTAGTGCCACAGCTTGGGGACATAGATGTCATCTGCTGCTGTTCCTGGTCTGTCTGATTCCTGGTCAATCTTCTTGTGCTCCCTATATTGTATGAAATGTGCCCAAGCTTAATTTTTGGCTTCACAAACTTGGTGTCTGCCGTTGGGGCAAAAAGTCTTCAGAAAATCTACAAGTGGCTCCAGTGTTGCCTTCCTATTTTGTTTTGCCTTGTTTGTTTTAACCAGAATAAATGGTCATTTAATTTTCATCAAATAATGATATACGTGCTTGTTATTCAAAAACATAGTTTCTTTAGGAGTAGGCAGGTACATGTCTAAACATTCATTTGACAATACAAGTGTAAAGTGCAACTTCAATGGAACTGCAAGTGCAGTCGCTGGAAAGGTGAGGGTTAAGATCTGAATTAAGGGCAAGCTCTGCTGACTCCACAATTGTATCATGTGTAATAACTAATCCTTTTGATAACCAACAAATAATAAAAAATATCTATATAGAGATATATGTACATATATAATATATATATATATATATATATATATATATATATATATATCTATATATATATATATATATATATATATTTTTTTTATACACGTATAGATCTATATATCTATATATATTAATATATATATATATGTAGATATCGATATATATTTTTTTTGGCTTATTGAGAAATATAGATATATTTTTCATTTGGTGATTTGGATATCTATATCTATATCTATATATATATATATATATATATATATATATATATATATATATATATATATATATATATATATATATATATATATATATATATATATATATATATATATATATATATATATATATATATATATATATATATATATATATATATATATATATATATATATATATATATATACAAATATATAACTTCACTAAAGAATGCTGAAGAAAAAACGTTCGGGAGTACTCTGCGTGAATATACAAGCAGCAAGGCAAAATCATTCTTCAAGTACGATAACATACAAATCCCGCTGTCAGAAAAAAAAAAAAAAAAAAAAAAAATCAGCAGCGTGACGATTGTGCGAGCTTCAAAACGAAGGCTAGTTTTACCAGACCGAGCGAGTCCGTGACATAATTGCTACTGAGCATGCGTCCTTTTTGGTACGCCGGACCATACTACACACGACCGGATTATCCGCTGGACTGCCAAGTCCAGCGGATAATTTGAGAACAAAACCTGAAACTTTAGTCCGCCGTACTTTGGCCAAAAAAAGTCCGCCGGCGCCCACACACGAGGGGATTATCCGCTGGACTTCGGTCCAGCGGATAATCCCGCGGGATAGTCCCTTCGTGTGTACGCGGCATTAGTTTGACTAACCCTATGTCCGCTTGGATGGTGGGGGTTTCACCTCGACTCACAGCGCAGGCGCCGTTCATCTTCCGACAATTTCCGAAAATCTTCATGCTCCGTACTGCGCATGCGCAGTACACTTCGGACACCTAGTGACAGCCGGACACTTCGTGATAGAACACCGGAAGACCCACAGTGTAGATGGCACCAACGGACCCGCAGGATCGATCGTTACAGAATTAGGATGTCTTTAATAATATTAGTAAATTTTAATTAATGTAGCAGGGTTTACTACCGCTTTAATGCACTACTGGAACAGGTAGAAAATCTTGACCCGAGGTTTTCTGTAATCTGACACTACATAGCTATATACCCCACAGTCCTTTTAGCATAAAGGATTTTTCTTGTTCCTTTCTCTTTGCAAAGTAAAACAAACAGGACAGTCACTATAACTGATCAACAGTAAAAGCAGGGATCGGGCAGAGTCAGGGCTTTTCCTTGTTTATCCAAAGTGGTGATAACATAGACAACATTGTCCTTTCCAGGCCAGCAGATGACCACCTTGTCAGCGTAGATGTGTCTACCATAGCCAGGGCCGTTTGAAGGAATTTGGGGGCCCCAAGCAAAATAGACATGGAGGACCCCCCACCCGCACGCAAAGCCATGAGTTTACCAGAGACTGTGGACATACTGCATGAGATTACCAGACTGCTGACATACTGCATGAGATTACCAGACTGCGGACATAATGCATGAGATTAGCAGAGACTGCGGACATACTGCATGAGATTAGCAGACTGCTGACATACTGCATGATATTACCAGAGACTGCGGACATACTGCATGAGATTACTAGACTGCTGACATACTGCATGAGATTACCAGACTGCTGACATACTGCATGAGATTACCAGACTGCGGACATACTGTATGAGATTACCAGACTGTGGACATACTGCATGAGATTACCAGACTGCGGACATACTGCATGAGATTACCAGACTGCGGACATACTGCATGAGATTACCAGACTGCGGACATACTGCATGAGATTACCAGACTGCTGACATACCGCATGAGATTACCAGACTGCTGACATACTGCATGAGATTACCAGACTGCGGACATACTGCATGAGATTACCAGACTGCGGACATACTGCATGAGATTACCAGACTGCGGACATACTGTATGAGATTACCAGACTGTGGACATACTGCATGAGATTACCAGACTGCGGACATACTGCATGAGATTACCAGACTGCGGACATACTGCATGATATTACCAGACTGTGGACATACTGCATGAGATTACCAGACTGCAGACATACTGCATGAGATTACCAGACTGCGGACATACTGCATGAGATTACCAGACTGCGGACATACTGCATGAGATTACCAGACTGCTGACATACTGCATTAGACTCTGATTACCTGTGAATTGGGCCCTGATGACAGTTTTGCAGAGTGCACAGAGGACACAGGGGGCTGTATTTGCACGCTAGCCAGCAGAGAGGGGACAGGGCCGGGAGCTCCACTCGGAACAGATTGGCTGTAGTTAGAGCAGGGATCGTAGTGGGCACGTCAGTGGAGCTCCCGGCCCCGCCCCCAGACCTCTGTATTCCACAGCCAGTATAGAGGGGGCAGGGCCGGGAGCTCCACTGACACGCCCACTCCGAACACTGCTCTAACCGAGCATACAGGCTACATGGGGCGGGGTCAGTGGAGCTCTCGGCCCCGCCCCTCTCTGCTGGCTAGATCAGGAATACATCCTCCCATGCCCTCTGTGCGCTCTGCAAAGCCGGGGGCTCCAATTCACTGGTAGCGCGGGCCCCCCTACAAAGATTGTGCCCAGGGCATGTTCCCCGTTTGCCCTGCGCTAGAGACGGCCCTGCTTATAGGAAGCGGCGGTAGTGCAGCTGGGGCCCCAGGCCAGCTCGGGGCCCCAAGAAATTGCTGTCCTGTCGCGACCGGCCTGACCATAGCTCCAATGCAAGAGGCACCCATTGAAATGATCATCCATGGTGGGAGAATAACCTGCTCTCCTGAAAGGTTTTGGTACTGCTAGATAGAGAGGGCCGGACCGGGATGCAGCACAGCAAAGGTAGGGCAGGCCTGACCATGACAGTGTGTCTAGGACACACATTTACAATTGTAAGGGGTGTGGCTTAGCGCAGTGGGCCAATCAGGAGATGGGGGAAGCGGCCATATAAAAAGGGGGCATGGCTAGGACGGACATTCGGTGGGCAGTAACACACGAGGAGGCAGGTTTTTTCCCACCCACCCTCCCTAATATAAGGCATTGTTTTGGAGGTTTTAATGTTTTTGTTGTCGTTTCAGGAATCGGAAGCAGAGGGTTCATCATATGAAAAGGGGTGGCGTGTTTGTTCGTTGGTCAGTGACGGAGCAGTTATGTAGGTGGTAAGTGTGTGTGGGGGGGCTCATCATTAGATGGCCCCTCCGGTTTGTGGGGGGCTCATCATTAGATGGCCCCTCCGGTTTGTGGGGGGCTCATCATTAGATGGCCCCTCCGGTTTGTGGGGGGCTCATCAGTAGATGGCCCCTCCTGGTAGTACATCAAATGATATATTTGATGATTACTCGTGCACTGCGGGATAGGTGTTTGTCTCCGGGCGGCACAGATGGAGGCCAGTTGGTTATGTTTTATCCCGCAGTGCCCCCCGGAGGTGTTATATATATATATATATACAGATACAGTAGTTATATATATGTTTTATAGTACTTAGCTCCGTCACTGACCAATTAACAGGGTGTAACTGATTGTTTACAGTTCTTGATGTTTGTTTACTGGTTATGTGTTGATATGTTATTTATCACTATGGTTATTTATATGTGTTTTCAGTTATTGGAGTTATGTTTTAATAAAAGGCTGTTGCGGCCATTTACTCCATAAAAGAAGGTGTGGTCTATTATTTAATTTAAAGTAAGGGGAAGTATTTGGCTGTATCAGCTGGTGGGTAATATCTAGGCTACACTAGTCAAGTCCCAAACAGCCTCACTGTACCACTGCTCTCTGTTACATTCAATTTCCTGTATAATCTCCTTGGGAACATAAGGACATTCCAGTCCATATTCTGTGGCCACCCTTTTAATTAGCAATCTTTGTGATCAGGCAAGCCTTGGCAGAGCTCTGGTACCTAGTCCAGGGGGCACACATGAAGTTGGCGATTTGCGCACCATAGCATTGGTAGACAATCTACTGGTACCTTTGGCCAGAATCTCGTTAGTAGCGACAGGGGTTTCCACACTGGGTGATGTTTTCCCTGAGTCCATGGCTGTCCAGTCAGAAAAAGTAAAGGTCAAGCGACATCATCACAATTTACCCATAACATCTCCTGAGACATAGTCTCAAACAAATCATTGTCTCCGGAGATATATGACAGGGAGTCTATCTCAGAGTCCCGTAACTCCTCTGCGGGCACATATTTACAGACAGTCCCCACATGTACACTTTCCCCAGATCTCTCACACGTTCCTGTCGTGGATTCCTCAGGGATAATTTCTCTCTCTGGATCCTGTTCGGGTAGTCTTTGAGGTAGGCCTCGACCACGGCCGCAGGAGGCTTTTACATGTCCCACCTTCCTTTGGGCAGGTGCAGCGGAATTAGCAGTAGTGGAGGTAACAGCAGTAACGATGTCCGCTGATAATTCTTTGATGGCAGTAACAGTGCCATCTTTCTCAGGAGAACTCATTGTAGCAGACGCGAAGGGCGTAGGCCTAACCACAGGAGCAAATGCAGCAGCCTCCTCAGTAGCGATCCCCGTGGCCCAGTCCATCCGGTATGCACGGGCGGCATTGTGGGTTGCTCTATAGCGAACAGGTACTTCCCGCAGTGTAGGCACAGGACAAATGGACCGGGGTTTACAACCATTCCTTCACACCTGTTGCACAGCATACCCAATGCTTCGACATCTCCTGTCGTGTACAGTACGAAACGCGCATGTGGCTTCAGGCGAAAACCAGTATTCGTCAGCAAAGTTCCAGGCAGTTTGACACTTGTAGTGGTACCCACAGGAAACATCCTGGGCCCCATGGCAGACTGCATCCCTGGCATTGAGGACATGGCTGTATAATCAGATCCTCTCTCTGAGTGTTTGGACACACACACGCGGTATCTCACACAGCAAGCAGGTGGGAAAACCCCTCCCACTTGTTCCTCTAGTCACATAGCTCCCGGGCTTTCTTGGCTCCGCCCACAGAGGTGTTGATCCGCAATTAACCCCCTATTTTTTTTCAGAAAATAACACAGTCCAGAACCCTCTTTAGCATAAGCTCCCGGTGAACAGTTTACTTAGGTTGCGACTGGTAACGGCAAACCTCGGACTCGAGCCTCCACATGTAGCACTGATCCCCGAAGGAGCTGCTAATTTTAATTCTTTAAGTCTACCGTTACCTCACTGTTCCACCGTGTCCGTCATAGGGGTCCCATTGGAAAGTTGCTCACAGATGTCAGTTCCAAACACTAATGCCGCGTACACACGAGCGGACTTTTCGACGGACTAGGTCCGACGGTCTTTCCGACGGACTTTCGACGGAGTTCCGACGAACTTTCCGAATGAACGGACTTGGCCACACACAATCACACTAAAGTCCAACGGATTTGAACGTGATGACGTATGACTGGACTAGAATAAGGAAGTTCATAGCCAGTAGCCAATAGCTGCCCTAGCATCGTTGTTTGTCCGTCGGACTAGCACACAGACGAGCGGATTTTTCGATAGGAACTGGGTCCAGCGGAGTTCCGGCGGGAAAATTTGAAACATGTTCTATTTCTAAAGTCTGTCGGATTTTTCGACAGCAAAAGTCTGATGGAGCCCACACATGATCGAATTGTCCGACGGATTCGTTCCGTCGGACCTTTGCTGTTGAAAAGTCCGGTCATGTGTACGCGGCATTAGTCTCTTTTTTCCAATGCTTTTATTAACAAAATCAGATAGAGGGATGGAGGGTGGATGGGCCGCCACTGGTGCTATGTACAGAGTGCAGAGTTCAGGAGTGCAATGGTTACAGAGTGTAAGGTTGAGGAGTGCGCTACATACAGACTGCAGGATTGAGGAGTGCGCTACATACAGACTACAGGGTTGAGGAGTGCTCTACACACAGACTGCAGGGTTGAGGAGTGCGCTACATGCAGACTGCAGGGTTGAGGAGTGCGCTACCTGCAGACTGCAAGGTTTAGGGGTGTGCTATGAACAGTGTGCAGGGTTCTGGAAAAAAAAAGCCCTAGGTGCGAGGGCCACATCAATTGGCCAGGTGGGCCGGATTCGGCCCGTGGTCTTTGTGTTTGACGCATGTGTTATAAGGTATGCAAAGGGTCTTTGTTTTCAGTTAGGCTAGGCAGACTGAGAGAAGAACAGTAAGCATATGTACAGACATTCAATGGTGTCTGGCTGTGTGTAGGCATGACCTGGTTACCGCATGATCTTCTAAAGAAGGATTGATATACAGTACTTACTGACATCTAAGCCCAAGCATCTATGTTCCTCACCTGACTGGTGAAACGAGGCAAACATTTTTTTATGTATTTAGGCAACTTTAAGCAGAACCATTACATGTTAATTATTTGGAAGCATATTTATAACAAAAAAAACAAAAAACAAAACCAAAGATCCCTCTTCTGTGGATCACGTCCAGTACTGATTACATGTTTATTATCTGAAAGCTCTTCAGCTTAGGGACTCAGAGCTATGTGAGGGCAGATCAATATTTAATACAATCCCTGTCACATGCCACGCATTGCTAATGGTACAATTTGAAAATTAAATTCAGGTCAGAAAAACAACGTTTTTTTAGAAAGAGTTAGCGGGACACAGAAAAAAGATGGAAGAGCAAAGAAGGTGAGAGAAAAGAGAAAGAAAGGAGAGCAGAGCAAACGTAGCCAAGACAGAAAGAGAGAGAAGAATATAGAGGTGGAGAGAGTGGGCAGAATATGGAGGAGGGAAGAGATAGGAGGGAGCAGGAGGCAAGACAGAGGAAAAGGAGCAGAGTAGGGAGGGGGTGGGAACACAGAAGTGGGGTTTGGGGAGGAAGAGTAGGGAGGAGGTGATAAGGTATTGTTGGGGATTCTAGAAGGAAGAGAGAAGAAAAAGTTGGGGAGCAGAGTATGGAGGAGAGGGCGTTGTGGGGAGGTAGAGTAGGGAGGAAGGAAGGCAGTGGTGGGGAATGGGGGGAAGATTTGGACAAGGAGAGGCAGGAAGGAGGCAGAAAAGCAGAGGTGGAGACAGAGTAGGGGGAAGAAAGGGAGGTGAAGGTGGGTAGTAGGGAGGAAGAAAAGGGAAGGGGGATGAAAGGCATAAGTATGGAGAAGAGTAGGAAGGAGGAGAGATGGTGGAGGCAGGATGTAGGGAGGGGGAGTAGGGAGAAGAAGGAAAAAATTAGGTGGGTGTACTGGGGGAAGAGTAGGGAGAAGGAGGGGAGATGGAGGTGGGATGTGGGGAGGGAAAGTAGAAAAAAGGAAGTAAAGAACAAAGGAGGCAGAGTAGGGAGTAGGAGTGAAGTTGGAGTGTGAGGTCTGGGTGGGAGAGTAGGGAGAAGGAAGGAAGACAGAGATGTATGGAGAGGGAAGGGAGGACTTGGGGATAAAGTAGGTAGGAAGAGATGAGATGGAGGTGGGTTGTGGAAAGGGAAGGTAGGGAGGCAGAGTTAGATGGAGTTGGGGTGTAGGTAGAGGGAAGGATGGCAGTGGTGGAGGCAGAGTAGGAAGGAGGAAAGGAGATGGAGGTTGGGTATAGAGGGTAGAGTAGGGAGAAGGAGGGGAGAAAGAATGTGGTGTGGGGTGGGGGAGAGTAGCAAGAAGGAAAGAAGATAGAGGTGTGTGTGGGGGAAGGCTTCGGGGAGAGTAGAGAGGAGGAGATAGAGATGGGTTGTGGGTAGGGATGGTGGGGAGGAGTGGAGGCAGCGGTGGGAGGTGTAAAAAAAATAAATATGTACAGTAACTTTTACCTTTTCATTAGTTTTTGTGCGGCACTTCCTGCTTTCCAGCCTAGGCCAGAGCCCATTGCCTCCTTGGATAGGTGTGACATAGCAATCCAAAGGGGAAAGCGAGTTACTAAAGGCACACATGTGCAGCAAGATGCAGCGCATGGGCAGAACAGACAAGCGGTTTCGGCGCATCTGCACACATGCAGTAGATTTCTGTGCATGGCCAGGTTTTGAAACATGGGGTGCAAATGAAGGGTGGGGGGAGGTGGTTAATTTAGCAATTTGATTCCGTTTAAAAAAAAAAAAAAGATATAAACTATAACGGTGCACATGGAGCACCCCTAGATCCATTCATGTCACAACTCCATTGGATGCTAATGTCACTTATTAGTATTACCAATCACATGATGAACCTTTTACAAGTTTCTATACAACATCTCCACCATGTGGCTGCCATGTGAAGCGCAGTGCCTGTCGATTAGTGCCACAAATAGGCAATCTGAATATCTCTAATGTGTATTTTTCTTGCATCAGTAAACAGAAGAGTAGAAACGTTTATATTGTCTTAGCGGTAAACGCTGTTGTCTTGCAGCACTGGAGTCAGGGTAACAACTTTCACCAGGTACAGTTTGTTTACCCTCATTTATGTGGTGGATAATCTCAAGGCTATATTATAATCATGCCTCCCAAAATTTTGAGATTGGAATGAGGGACACCTACTAGCCAACGTATGTAGGCACAGGACACGCCCCCCCCTGTGACACCCCCTTAAAGGAGAATTAACCAAAAAAAAACGTTATTTAAATCCACAAGGGCTTTTCTTTTTACCACTACTATTCCTTTATATTGGCTTTTAAAATTTACAAATGCAGCAATTTAGAATTTGGATGGAAGGATTAGGGCTGGGAAACACAATTTGATAGATAAAAAGTGCATTTTATATACAACTATATAGATCAGACCAAAATGAGGGACAAATGAGGAGGAACGAGGGACAGAGGGACATTGCTCTAAATCAGGGACAGTCCCTCGAAATCAGGAACAGTTGGGAGCTATATTATAATGTAGCCTTTCCGTTTTCCTTAGATGTCTTCTTTTTTTTTACTTTACTTTACATCATGGCTGCTCAACCTGTGGCCCTCCAGCTGTTGGGGAACTACAAGTCCCATCATGTCTCAGCCTTTGGAAATCATGCTTGTAACTGTTAATGGCTTGCAATGCCTCATGGGGACTTGTAGTTTTTCAGCAGCTGGAGGGCCACAGATTGAGCACCCATGCTTTACATCATCACTGGGTCTCTTCTCTAAATAATACAGGCAAATCATGGCTATTTGGAGGGGCTGAGAGGTACATAGGTACATAGCCCTCAGCTTTGATGCAAGCAGTAGACTGGCTCTTGGGTGTAGTTATAAATATATAAATAGCCTGAATGCATGCAGACCACCCTAGGTAACTGCCATATGTGATAATGAGCCTCCGTGATTGAAAAAAAAAAACAATGAAAAAAAGGGGCAGGCCAAGAACAATCAGGATGAGGAGGAAAGCACTAGATGATGCTGGATATCACAGTGGAGCTCACAGTGTGTTGTCAAATCAGAAGAAGCAATTTCAGTACAGAAGAGGACTGAATGAAAAGGCTGGAGTTCAGCTTTAACCACTTCAGCCCTGGAAGGTTTACCTCCCTTCATGACCAGGCCATATTTTCCAATACGGCACTGCGTTACTTTAACTAACAATTGCACGGTCGTGCGGCGCTGTACCCAAAAAAAAAAAAAAATGATGTCCTTATTTTCCCACAAATAGAGCTTTCTTTTGGTGGTATTTGATCGCCTCTGTGGTTTTTATTTTTTGCGCTTAAAAAACAAAATTTGAAAAAAAAAAAACAATATTTTTTTACTTTCTGCCATAATTCATATCCAATAAAATTTTTTTATTTATTCATCAATTTAGCCCAATATGTATTCTACTACATGTTTTTGGTAAAAAAAAAATCCCAAGCAGCGTATATTGATTGGTTTACAAACAAGTTATAGCATCTACAAACTATGGGATATATTTATGGAATTTTTATTTATTTTAAATTATTTTACTAGTAATAGCGGCGATCAGCGGGACTGCGACATTGCTGCGAACAAATCAGACACTTTCTGGGGACTAATACAGCGATCAGTGCTAAAAAAAAAGCACTGTCACTGTACAAATGACACTGACAGGGAAGGGGTAAACATCAGGGGCGATCAAAGGGTTAAATGTGTTCCCTGGGAGTGCTTTCTAACTGTGTAGGGGAGGTGCTTTGACTGGGGGAAGACAGAGATC
Organism: Lithobates sylvaticus; assembly: GCA_028564925.1. Classification (NCBI taxonomy): domain Eukaryota; kingdom Metazoa; phylum Chordata; class Amphibia; order Anura; family Ranidae; genus Lithobates; species Lithobates sylvaticus. The sequence continues at coordinate 259,122,122 of CM053031.1, forward strand.
TGTGTTCCTGCCAGCAGAAACACAAGATCTCCATCTTCCCCTCTCAAAGAACGATGGTCTGCCTTGTTTACATAGGCAGACTGCTGTTATGCCTCTCCTGAGAACGATCGTCGGGTGCCAGCGAATATCGGATCTGGCGGACCCGCTGATTGGCCCCCGCTGCGTCCAATCACAGCGGGAGTGGGTAGTCGGCAGTGCGCGCCCCAGACCCAGTGCACAAAATCACATACAGGCATACCTCCCAACTTTTTCAGATGGGAATGAGGGACACCTATCAGCAAAAGTATGCAGGCATAGGACACACCTCTTGCCACGCCCCCTTAAAGGAGAATTGTACAAAAACAAGATTGGTTAAACCCACAGGTGCTTTTTTCTACCACTACTATTCCTTTATATTGGCTTTTAGAAATTACAAATTTAGAAATCAGATGGAAGGTTTAGTGCTGGAAAACACTTTTTGATAGATAAAAAGTGTTTTTTATACATCTATATAGATCAGACCAAAATAAGGGACAAATGAGGAAGAATGACGGACAGAGGGACATTGCTCCAAATCAGGGACAGTCCCTCGAAATCAGGGACAGTTGGGAGCTATGTACAGGTATGTGATTTTGTGCAGGAGGGCCACTCTGCCGCAGTATATCTGTGTGGGGCGGTCCAGAGAAGGTTAAAGTGGGTGTAAAGGATTAAGGTAATTTACCTTCATACAGTACATTCTATACATGAAGGTAAAAAAACCTTCTGTGTGCGCCCCACCCCCCTAATACTCACCTGAGGCCCCTCTCAATCCAGCGATGTACACAAGAGCTTCGGCTGACCTGGGACTCCCTCCCCTCATTGGCTGAGATGGACATTGGCTCCCACTGCTGTCAATCACAGCCAGTGAGCCAATAAGGAGCGAGCGAGAGTGGAAGTATAGAGCAGGGCTCAGGAGCGAGCACGCACCAGTGCCCCCATAGCAATGGACTTGCTATGGGGGCACTGGTCAAGAGCGAGGAGCCAGGAGCGCTGGTGGGGGACCCGAGAAGAGAAGGATCGGGGCTGCTCTGTGCAAAACCACTGCACAGAGCAGGTAAAGTAAGTATAACATGCTTGTTATCTTTTTATTTTAGTTAAAGCCAAACTTTTAAAACCACTCCAAGCAGAACAAATCTGACAAATTCTTTTTTTTTGTATTGTACATTTTGTAATTTCAATATGCATATCCAGGCTTTATTCCTTTCTTTATTTCTTTCTATGGTGCAGCTGATTTTCTCCACAGGCAATGAGCATCTGCCTTGACAGAGTATGGAGTTCATTTAGAATAACAAAGTACCTAACTATGGCAACCAATTAACTTGTTCTTCTTTTCCTCTTCTTCAATGACATTATCTATGTTCTCCGCTCGTCCTGATTGCTCTCCATGCATACATGTGGATTGTTTAATAAGGACTTCTAGGAAATGTAGAGAAAAAATATAATTGTCTTAATATCTGTTACATGTATTAAAATGAAAAGTGTTGGATTTAATTGCAGCATCTCAGATATTAGAAAAAGTAATTTGCAGAGCAGAAATGGTTGTTATACGATTCTTCCGCTCTGCGAAGAACCTAAAGCTGCCTACGGAGATTCAAAGACAGCCAACCATCCATGTGCAATCTGGCTGCCTAATAGGGATGGGCCCGGTGTTCGATTCGAACCCATGTTCGAATCGAGCACCGGGCGTTCGCTCGCTCGGCGAGCCCAGAACTATTGGGGCCGCTCGCATCAAATTCGTGTGATGCGAGCGGCCCGCAATGCATTGCGCTAGTCGCAGTGCAATGCTGGCTGATGATTGGCCAAGCATGCACTGTGACCCCGCATGCTTGGCCAATCACAGCGCCGGCAGCGAGGAGAGCCATAATTGGCTACAGGCAGGATGCCTGTAGCCAATTATAGCTCAGGGGCTTTAGTACACGCCCCACGGTATAAGAGGCCGCCGCGTCAGTGTGTTGCTGACTGCTGACAAGATATGCTCTATTTCTGGGGATTTGTGTGTGCGTGCTGTTAGTACAGCATTGCAGTATCACAGCTGGGGGGTGTCTATAGGTTGCCTGTGAAGGGGGGCAGGTTTCCTGTGTTTAGAACTTTCCCTGCAAAAAAGTGTCATTTTTGCAGGAAAAAAGCTATTTAAAAGCACTTGCGGCTAATGAATTGATGGCTCCTGTAACACAGAGAACTGTCATTCATTAATAAAAAAAAAAAAAAAGCGTGGGGGTCCCCCCAAATTCAATAACCAGGCCCTTCAGGTCTGGGATGGATATTAAGGGGAACCCCAGCCAAAAAAAAAAAAGGCGTAGGGTCCCCCTCAAAATCCATATCAGACCCTTGAGGTCTGGGATGGATTTTAAGGGGAACCCTAGCCAAAAAAAATGGCGTGGGGTCCCCCTCAAAATCCATACCAGACCCTTATCCGAGCACGCAACCTGGCAGACCGCAGGAAAAGAGGGGGGGACGAGAGCGGCCCCCCCTCCCGCCTGAACCGTACCAGGCCACATGCCCTCAACATTGGGAGGGTGCTTTGGGGTCCCCCCCAAAGCACCTTGTCCCCATGTTGATGAGGACAAGGGCCTCTTCCCCACAACCCTGGCCATTGGTTGTGGGGGTCTGCGGGCGGGGGGCTTATCGGAATCTGGAAGCCCCCATTAACAAGGGGACCCCCAGATCCCGCCCCCCCTCCTGTGTGAAATTGTAAGGGGGTACAAAAGTACCCCTACCATTTCACCAAAAAAGTGTCAAAAATGGTAAAAATGACAGGAGACGGTCTTTGACAATTCCTTTATTAAAATCTTCTTTCTTCATCCTTCGGTTTCTTCATCTTCTCCTTCCGTCATCTTCTTCCATCTTCTTCCATCTTCTTCTTCCTCCGATCCGCTTCTTCTTGCGCTGGTCTTCTCGTCCTTCTCGTCCGGCATCTTCTTCTGTCGGTGTCGGCGTCGGTGTCGGTGTCTCTTCTTGGGCCGCTCCGCGCAATGGGAGGCTCCCGCTGTGTGAGGCTCCGCTCCGCCTGACAGGTCTTTTATAATGGAGGGCACCTGGTGACCCCGCCCCCTCTAACGCACGGGGACGTCATGGGGAATTCCCTATGGCTTTCCCCATGACGTCAGAGGGGGGCGGGGTCACCAGGTGCCCTCCGTTATAAAAGACCTGTCAGACGGAGCGGAGCCTCACACAGCGGGAGCCTCCCATTGCGCGTAGCGGCCCAAGAAGAGACACCGACGCCGACGGAAGAAGATGCCGGACAAGAAGGACGAGAAGACCAGCGTAAAAAGAAGAAGCGGATCGGAGGAAGAAGAAGATGGAAGAAGATGGAAGAAGATGACGGAAGGAGAAAATGAAGAAACCGAAGGATGAAGAAAGAAGAAAGAAGATTTTAATAAAGGAATTGTCAAAGACCGTCTCCTGTAATTTTTACCATTTTTGACACTTTTTTGGTGAAATGGTAGGGGTACTTTTGTACCCCCTTACCATTTCACACAGGGGGGGCCGGGATCTGGGGGTCCCCTTGTTAAAGGGGGCTTCCAGATTCCGATAAGCCCCCCGCCTGCAGACCCCCACAACCAATGGCCAGGGTTGTGGGGAAGAGGCCCTTGTCCTCATCAACATGGGGACAAGGTGCTTTGGGGGGGGACCCCAAAGCATCCTCCCAATGTTGAGGGCATGTGGCCTGGTACGGTTCAGGCGGGAGGGGGGCCGCTCTCGTCCCCCCCTCTTTTCCTGCGGCCTGCCAGGTTGCGTGCTCGGATAAGGGTCTGGTATGGATTTTGAGGGGAACCCCACGCCATTTTTTTGGCTAGGGTTCCCCTTAAAATCCATCCCAGACCTCAAGGGTCTGGTATGGATTTTGAGGGGGACCCTACGCCTTTTTTTTTGGCTGGGGTTCCCCTTAATATCCATCCCAGACCTGAAGGGCCTGGTTATTGAATTTGGGGGGACCCCCACGCTTTTTTTTTTTCCATTTTTTTTTTTTTTATCAATGACTTTTTTTTTATGAATGACTTTCAGTTTCAATGAATGACTGTTCTCTGTATTACGGGAGCCGTCAATACACATTAGCCGCGAGTGATTTTAAATAGCTTTTTTACTTGCAAAAATTACACTTTTTGCAGAGACAGTTCTAAGCACAGGAAACATGCGCCCCTTTACAGGCATACTATAGACACCCCCCAGATACGAAATTTAAAGGAATATTACACTTTTATTGTTTCAATTTAAGCATTATTAAAATCACTGCTCCTGAAAAAACTGCCGTTTTTTTTAAAAAAAAATTTGCATTGATACATGTACCCTGGGGAAGGACCCAGGTCCCCAAACACCTTTTATGACATTAACATGCATATTAGCCTTTAAAATTAGCACTTTTGATTTTGAACGTCCGCATCCATTAAAACTAATAGGGTTCTAAAGCTCGCATGGACTTTAGGTCCGTTCGCTGGTTCTGGTGCGAGCCGAACGGGGGGGTGTTCGGCTCATCCCTACTGCCTAACAATCTGCCTAACAATACACTGTGCCTATAGAGGGGAGCATGCTACACACATCCCTGGGGCTCGCTTCATGGGGTGGGGGGGGGGATTTAGGTCAGCCGGAAAAATGCCACAGACTTCAACAAGAGATGTCTACTATGATCACACCAACCCAACCCATGTACCAACACACCCTAAGAGAGTGATGGCGAACCTTGGCACCCCAGATGTTTTGGAAATACATTTCCCATGATGCTAAACTACACTGCAGAGTGCATGAGCATCATGGGAAATGTAGTTCCAAAACATCTGGGGTGCCAAGGTTCGCCATCACTGCCCTAAGGAGTCACAAGTAGGAAGGGGTTCTCCACCCTGCGAAGGGGTTCCCTACCCTGGACAGCCAGGCACATCAAATTTTCACAGCACACTTGAGGCAAGGAACAGTCCAGTGCTTTTTTTTTAGGGGGTTTAACTTGATTAGGGAGAAGGGTAATATGGGATGCCCACTTGACTTTAGTAGAACTTTCAGGGACAACTTCTGTACAGACTATTTACACTCCTCAGCTTCCTCCAGCACAACACTTGCTTGGAGCACTACAACGCTCAGGACCAGCTGGCACTGATAGATTGGTAGCAAATGCCCTTTACAGGCAGGGCCGCTTTGGTAGTGTAGCAAAGTCCTAGTGCCCAGCTGTCCTTCTGTGGCTACTGATCCCAGCACAACCTCTTCAGGCACTGCCAGCCCATTTGGCTAAACTTCCACAGTCCTTCCAGACTGACTCTGCATCCATCTCAGACTGCTCTCACCCAGTCCTCTCAGGCTGCGTCTCAGTCCTCCCTGACTGTCTCACTCACCAGCGGCTGTTTTCTCCTTGGAGATCTCATGCACGTGCTCACTGGCTCCTGCTGTCCTCATACCTGCTCCCGTGCTACTGGACAGGATTTCTCCTTGGGTTTTTTAGAGGATCCCTCCTGTACCCGAGCTCCCAGACCTGAGGTCACCCCCCCCCCACCCCCAGATTACCCTCAAGGGCCCACCAACAGCCTCCTAGGACTCAATCTCTAACTTCCACCCAAACTCTCCTACCCCAGCTGGGCTGACCCAGAGTATATGAGGGGGCCTGCCCCCTGCCAACCCATCTGTTGGGGATTGGTCAGAGCCCTCAATATACTCCAGACAGCTCCTCCTCACCTCCACACCCATTCTTCTGGAAGATTCCAGCAAGTTCCAGAAGTGAGGGGAGGTCTTAGAAGTGCTGCCTGTGAGTCATCCAGCCCTCCCTAAGTCACTCACCCTGACCTACACTAACAAAAATGTATTCTAGCACACTAGAGGGTGCTACACAACCATAAACAGTTGGACCGTTGGAGTATTCTGATTTCTGGAGGTGCTCTGTTTAAAATGTTGCTTTATGGATTCATATGCCTCGTTAGAATCAGTCTGTCCGGACAGTGTGGTTCGGACTTGGCACCATCCACAGGCAGCTTAACTTTGCAAAAAGACACAGAAGTTGAATCCAACATAATTTTACTTCAGCTAATTGCAGTACAGAGGATGTTTTTCCAGTCTATTGAAGTGTAAGAAGACAATCCAAAATCTCAACACAACCTGCTCAAGCTGGGTAGGTTCAATATCAGTGTGCAAGTAACGATGCAACGGCTCCCGTATTAAACAATATATATATAATATAATTATATATATTATAATTAGTGTTAGACTTGCCGCTGCTGTTCATGACAAAGGTGAAAAATGTGAGCAACATATATATACCACAGCGCAAACAAACTTAAATAAATAATAATAGTAGTAACATGCTAATACTGTGCATTAAATATGTGTGCAAAGAATAATTGAAATAATAAAAAATATTGAACAAGCATATAGCCAGTGAAAGTTCAAATAAGTGTGCAAAATTGCATATTGTAAAGTTCCAACTGCAAGGACTTTTTCACAAGTGCTGCTGTGCTGACAATTCCCAAGGTGCTGCAATAATAATTGATATCCACATAGATGATACCGTTCTCCACACCCCCCCCCTAAGTGGTTAGATTCACCAGATCCAATGGACCCCTCAAGCAGTACTGCGTTGTGGGTCAAACAGGTTTAGTCTGGTGAGTAGAGTGATGAGACACCAACTCCAAGATACGATTCCTTGATGTTCCTGTGATGTTTCAAGCCTCGGTCATAAAGCCCCCATAGTGTAGTACGTCTTGTTTATTCAGTAAAAAAAAACAGGCTTAGAATGTTCCATAGTAAAAAAACTAATGAATGTAGCATCAAAAGACTCATTTCCAGGAAGCAGCAGGTTCTCTCACAACCTCATCTGCGTTCCAACGTGCATCGGACATGATGTCACTGCGGTGCCGTAGTATGCCACTGGCGCGTTTTGCCCCTCCCGTAGGGCGTTATCAAGCAAAAGGCTCCCAGTGTTCTGTCAAACTCTCCAACCCATCAGAAACTCCAACCACGTCACTTCCGTTTTATTTAAACCCTTAGTAATTGGAGATTTTGACAAATTGGTGGTTGGATACAACACCGAATAAAGTAGGAAGATTGAGCTGTTTTGACAGCACAGCTGGTAACGAGAACAAAGTTGTAGCTGCCATTTTGTTGGCTAGTATCGGAGCAGAGTAAGAATATCCTGCACCGGACTCTATTCGTTTGCCGGTGTTGTGTCCAACCACCAATTCGTCAAAAAACTCAAATTATTGCTGGTTTAAAGAAACCGGAAATAAAGTGGTTGGAGTTTGGAGATTCTGATGGGTTGGAGAAATTGACAGAACTCCGGCATCACCGTGAAATATATAGCCATGTGCGGACTCGGCCAGCTTACATGACCATGACCTAATTTTCCCCTGGGTGCACTCAGCCTCAAGTACACCCAAACAGGAACACTTCCTCATTCACAATAAAAAGGTAAAATGCCATGCGCGGGTTCAACCGCTCACATGACCATGACCTAATTTCACCTGGGTGCACTCAGCCTCAAGTGCATCCAAACAGGAACATTTGCTCACTAACAGACATAAAAACAACATTCCTAGAACTGAATGCTTATAAAAAATATAAAAAAACTTCAAAGATGTGGAGTCACAGTTATTAACCACTTCAGCCCCGGAGGATTTTACCCCCTTCCTTACCAGAGCACTTTTTGCGATTCGGCAATGCGTCGCTTTAACTGACAATTGCGCGGTTGTGCGACGTGGCACCCAAACAAAATTGTCATCCTTTTTTTCCCACAAATAGAGCTTTATTTTGGTGGTATTTGATCACCTCTGCGGTTTTTATTTTTTACGCTATAAACAAAAGAAGAGCGACAATTTTGAAAAAAACTAATTTTTTACTTTTTGCTATAATAAAATATCCCATTTTTTAAAAAAAAATTTTTAGGCCGATATGTATTCTTTTACATATTTTTGGTAAAAAAAATCGCAATAAGCGTATAGTGATTGGTTTGCGCAAAAGTTATAGCATCTACAAAATATAGATATGTGGATAGATTTATGGCATTTTTTTATTTTATTTTTTTACTAGTAATGGCGGTGAACTGCGATTTTTTTTCATGACTGCAACATTATGGCGGACACATGGGACACTTTTGACACATTTTTGGGACCATTCACATTTACACAGCGACCGGTGCTATAAAATTGCACTGATTACTGTGTAAATGTGACTGACAGGGAAGGGGTTAACACTAGGGGGCGCTGCAGGGGTTAACACTAGGGGGCGCTTCAGGGGTTAATTATGTTCCCTGGGAGTGATTCTAACTGTGGGGGAGGGGACTCACAAGGGGAGGAGACCGATCGGTGTTCCTCTGTACTGGGAACACACCATCGGTCTCCTCTCCACTGACAGGACATGGATCTGTGTGTTTACACACACAGATCCACGGTTCTGCTGTGTTCCCAGGTAATCGCGGGTGCCCGGTGGACATCGTGGACCGGGTCCCGAGCGACGCTGGCGGCGGCACCCCTAGACGGCCGGGAATGAGAGGATCTGCTGGAGATCCCATCTGCTGGCGTCATATGTCTATACGCCCATATTGAAGTGGTTAAACATGTGCACTGCCGAAAAAATTTGTTCGTTTTCATTTCATTAGTTTTCGTTTTTCCGAAAATTCATAAATTCTAAAAATTTGTAAATTCCAAAATTTCCGAAATTCGAAAAATTCGTAAATTCGTAAAATCAAAATTTCATAAATTTGAAACTTCGAAATTCGTAAATTCATAAATTCGGAAATTCGGAAATTCGAAAATTCAGAAACTCAAAAATCCGAAAATAAGAAAGGAAAATACGAAAATTCGAAAAAATGAAAATCCAAAAATCCCAAAATTTTAAATAATAACGTACTAACTAATAGTAACTAACTATTAAATTATAGGTATTGGAATTTCCTTTCAAATTTGGCTGTTAGTGAGTGTAATGAATATGAATTTATCTGAAGTTACAAATTATCCAAAATAAAGAATACCGCATCTAAACAAATGAAATGAAACGAATAACTATAATAATAAATAATAATAATATTAAGTTTTTATCATTAATATTGTTATTTATTATTATTAATTTGTTACTTTCCATTCGTTTAGATACGGCATTCGTTATTACGGATAATTCGTAACTTCGAATAAATTCATATTTGTTACGTTCACTAACAGCCAAATTTGAAAGGAATTTCCAATACCTATAATTTAATAGTTAGTAATAGTTAAGTTATTATTAGTTAGTTATTATTTCAGATTTTCGAGTTTTAGGGTTTTTAGATTTTTTCGCTCTTATTTTTGGATTTTCATTCTTATTTTTGGATTTCCGGATTTTCAAATTTCTAAAATTTCGAATTTCCGAATTTCCAAATTTCCAAACTTCGAATTTCCGAAATTTAGAATTTCCGAATTTTCGAATTTCCGAATTTGGAAATTTGCATATTTCCGAATTAACGAATTTGTCTAAATTCGTAAAAAAAAAAAAATTGGAACTAAACGAAATTCCGACCGTGTGTACAAGGCATAAGACTGGGATACCATTAAAGTTCATGTGCGTGCAAACTTTTTGTAATATAATATATATACCATAGTTTTTGGACTCTATAACTTTCACACAGTCAAAATAATAAATACTGATTTGGGTTATTTTCACCAAAGAAATGTATAAAAAAAAAATGTTACCTAAATTTATGAAGAAAGATTATTTATTTGCAAAATTTTAAAACAGAAACGAAGAAATTTTTTTTTTTTCTATGGGTCCATTATTTCTGCATAGCTTATGATCTCAGAAATACTTGGCCTGTAGAGGGATTGAAGATAAGTGCTCCTAGGCGCACTCCTCTTTCTATTGTTATCTCATTTTCAGGTTTTGTATCAACCTTCATAAACCTTTGCTGTTAGTTATAGACAGTGGCTATGAGACTAACCTCTTTTCACATACTGTACTTTTCAAGAGTGTTTCTATGGGGATGTCACGCTTGACTCGATTAAATGCCTTGACAAAGTCATTGAAGCATAGACATCATTCTTGTTGTTTGTTTATCTGATGTGCCAGTAGGTTTTTTTTAGCAGCCAAGGCTAAATTAATTAAGGCAGAACTCCAGAAATTGCAGAATAAATATATGCTGGTTTATAAGGGGTAGACTTGTGCAGAATGAAAAAAATTAGTTTTGTTTTGATTCGTTATGTACATAAATATGTTTAGTTAAAGTGGAGCTCCGTCCTGGGGAAAAAAAATAAAAATTTAAAAGTCAGCAGCTACAAATACTGCAGCTGCTGACTTTTAAAAATCGGACACTTACCTGTCCCAGGGTCCAGCGATGCGGGGGAACGAGACCCCCCCTCGTTCCACGAGCCGCTCGCGGCGCCGGCATTCCTAATGTGGGAACCCGGCTGTGGCTTCACAGCCGGGCACCCACTGCGCATGCGCGAGCGGCACCGTGCGCCGTGATTTGACGCTCAGTCATCTGGGACACGTGACAGGTCCCAGATGACTGTGCGGCGCCGAGGGGGAAGTGACGTTTAGCCCGGGCACTGAAGGTGGCAGACTACGAGGGACCCCATAGCAACAGGCATTTGGAGGTGAGTAAAAAATTTTTTTTTTTCCAATTATTTTTTTTTGATTTTTTTTATGATTTTTAAGCCCCCTTTTTTTTTTTGACTGGAACCCCACTTTAAATTGGTTTAATCCGTTTAATTTGTTTTTCGGAATTTGTTTTGTTTATTCGTGTTCGAATCAATTAAAATATTTTTCGAATTCGAATATTTTCCAAATTCGAATTGTTTTCCAATTTTTCAAAGACAATAAAATAAAATAGAAAATAAAGGGACAGAATAGAAATATATATATATATATATAATAAAATAGAAAAGAATATAACAGAAAATAGCTTTCGGAATTAGTTTTGTTTATTCGCGTTCGAATCGACTCAAATTTGAAATCTATTTGAATTGTTTTATAAATTCAAAAAGTTTTCGAATTCAAATTTTTTTTCGAATTCAAATCGTTTTCCAATTTTTCAAAGACAATAAAATGGAATAGAAAATAAAGGGACAGAATAGAAAAATATATATATAATAAAATAGAAAAGAATATAACAGAAAATAGCTTTCGGAATTAGTTTTGTTTATTCGCGTTCGAATCGACTCAAATTTGAAATCTATTTGAATTGTTTTATAAATTCAAAAAGTTTTTGAATTTGAATATTTTCGAATTCAAATTGTTTTCCAATTTTTCAAAGACAATAAAATAGAATAGAAAATAAAGGGATAGTATAGAAAAAAATAGAATAGAATAGAACAAATATATACAGTAATAAAATAGGAAAGAATATAACAGAAAATAGCTTTCGGAATTCGTTTTGTTTATTCGTGTTCGAATCGTTTTATATTTGAAATCAATTCGAATAGTTTTCGAATTCGAATATTTTTCGAATTCAAATCGTTTTCCAATTTTTCAAAGACAATGAAATAGAATAGAAAATAAAGGGATAGAATAGAAAAAAAATATATATAATAGAATAAAAGAAATATATAATAGAATAGAAAAGAATTTAACAGAAAATAGCGTTCGGAATTCCTTTTGTTTATTCGCGTTCGAATCGATTCAAATTTGAAATCGATTTGAATTGTTTTCAAATTCGAAAAGTTTTCGAATTCGAATATTTTTCGAATTCAAATAATTTTCCAATTTTTCAAAGACAATAAAATAGAATAGAAAATAAAGGGATAGAATAGAAAAAAATATATATAATAGAATAGAAAAAATATATAATAGAATAGGATATAACAGAAAATAGCTTTCGGAAATTAATTTAGTTTATTCGTGTTCGAATTGATTCAAATCATTTTCAAATTCGAAAAGTTTTTAAATAACAGAAAATAGCTTTCGGAATTTGTTTTGTTTATTCATGTTTGAATTGATTCAAAGGGCCTGGTATGGACTGGGGGGGACCCCACGCCGTTTTTTTTATTGATTTTTCATCTATATTGCCAGGAGTCGGCAATACATTACAGCCACGAACAAGTTTGAATGAAATGTTTTCCTTTTAGAAATGTCACTGCTTCTGAAAAAACGATTGTTTTAAAAACTTTTTCTTGCATTGATTCATGTCCCCTAGGGCAGGAGCCAAGTCTCCATACACTTATGGCAATAACTTGCATAGAAGCCTTTAAAAATTAGGACTTTTGACTTTTCATGCTCGTGTCCCATAGACTTTAATAGGTTTCACATGTTCGCTAGAACTTTTTGCCTGTTCGAGGTGTGAAAAGGATGTCGGGGATGTTCTGGTGCGAATCGAACGGGGGGATGTTCTGGTGCGAACCGAACCGGGGGTGTTCTGGTACAAACTGAACCGGGGGGGGGGGGGGTGTTCTGGTACGAACCGAACAGGGGGGTGTTCGGCCCATCCCTACTGAACTGTAATCAGTGCCCTGATTATCTATACATTTCTCCCCTGTGAGGAGATGCCGCTGATCAGCTCTCCTCTCCTGTCAGTGTGAGGCGAGGAAAGCCAATAAACGACAACTCCTTGTTTACATGTGATCAGCTGTGATTGAACACAGCTGATCACATGGGTAAAGAGCCACGGCCATGGGTAAAGAGCCACGGCCATGGGTAAAAGAGCCATGGGTAAAGAGCCACGTCTCTTTGTGGGGAATGTGGCGCGCCGTGTCCCAGGGACACAGTGCGACCGCACTTGGGTGCCCCTGCGTGCGAGTGATTGCAGTGAGACTGGACGACATCATGTGACGTCGGCCCAGAATGAGAGCCGCCCCGCTCTGCCATCATTTCACTATAAAGCGGGTGGGAGGTGGTTAAATGTTTATAGATGAGACAGCCAATAGGCAAAATGGTACATGGTAAACATGTATTCCATTCAGTATTTATACATTTACAGTATATATCAAGTGTCTTGTATTACATACATACAACCGCATAGTTATTAAAAACCAAAACTGGAGACCTTTCCCACTTGAACCAGCATATAAAGAGAAGGCATGGACATAGCCGGAGACGCATGCCTCAAAGTGGTCACTAGGGCCAAAGATCGCCAAATCAAGGTGTTAATCCAAAGTTATCAAGGATCAAAAAACAATTAATATTTTAATGAATATAATGAATAGGAATGCAGACACTTAAACGTTGGTGACATATAGGGGGCAGGGAGCAAGAGGTAAAGAGTGAAAAGAAAAGAGATATATTTTCTCACCTATTTGCATTGATACTGGTAATTGAATATAGGACAGTATTTACATGTCTATTGGGGACACTGGCTTAATATTCAGGACTCTACAAATGATTAGTAAATAGGAGTTGGTGAGAAATGATTCACTTACTACTGTGAATTAATCAATCTCAGCAAGAAATATCTCCTAGTGAACAAAACCGTGAAACAATATATAGCTATCATACCTGGTTCCAATTACGTCTTTTGTGATGGAAAACACAGGAGGCTTGATTTCCAATTGTCCTTGACTATTTGTGGTAAGTGTTATGCTTGCGTTTATCTAACAAGGTTACTTAGCAGTATAAGCAAGGAAACTGAGACCTCTGCATTGTATAATGTCCCGTACACACGAGCGGATTTTCCATTGGAAAAATCTTGGTTGGTTTTTCCGATGGAATTCAGCTCAAGCTTGACTTGCATACACACGGTCACACAAAAGCAAAGAACGCGGTGATGTACAACACAACGACGAGCCAAGAAAATTAAGTTCAATGCTTCCGAGCATGCGTCGAATTGTTTCCGAGCATTCGTAGGAATTTTGCACGTCGGAATTGCTACAGACGAACGCATTTTCGGATAGGAACTTTTTTCCGACCGAAAAATAGAGAACCTGCTCTCAATCCTCTGATGGAGCATACACACGGTCGCATTTTCTGACCAAAAACTCTCATCGGAGTTTTGCTGGCGGGATTTCCGATCGTATGTACGCGGCATAAGGCCTCTTGCACACTACAGCTTGAAAAAGTTACTGAGTTAAAATACAGCCCAATAATTGTAATGCGTAATGCACAATTTCCGCGCAAATTGTCGCACATTTCCGCGCAAATTCACAATTTTGTCCATTTACATTGTCAACGCGACAACAAGCTTCAACGCATGCCCAGGATTGGGCACAAACTTGTGCGAAAATTACACAAATGCATATGCGTGAAAATGCGTGAACATACATACAAAAAAAAGTCTGAAAAAGTAGATGCTCGAAGAGGAGTTTTGTGTGCAAGAGGCCTAAATGTGCTTTTACTGAACAAAAATGCTGTACATACAAAATTATTACAATATTATGCCCCATACACATGATCAGACTTTCCACCAACAAAACCATGGATTTTTGTTCGAAGGATGTTGGCTCAAACTTGTCTTGCATACACACGGTCACACAAATGTTGGCCAACAATTACGAACGTGAGAACGCGGTGACGTACAAGACATACGACAAGCCGAGAAAAAGGAAGTTCAATAGCCAGTATGGCTCCTTCTGCTTGATTCCGAGCACGCGTGAACTTTTGTGCGTTATACTTGTGTACACACGAGCATAAATTCCAACAACAACTTTTTGTTGGCGGAAAATTTGAGAACCTGCTAGCCAACATTTGTCGGCGGAAAGTCCAACAATAAATGTTCGATGGAGCATAAACACGGACTTTCAGCCAACAAGCTCACATCCTACATTTGTTGTCGGAAAATCCAATCATGTGTACGGGGCATTAGGAATACAAATCAAGACTGACAGATATATCAAGTAAGATGCCTAAGATGCCTAGCAAACAAACAAAAAATATGGTCTGTAACAGTAGAAATACACTTAAAAGTGACCTAACTCCGGTTACTGTGTGTTCGTGATCTCTGTTGACAACTAGGATTGAGGCTTCTTAAGCAGTTAGTGGAGAATCAGGCGAAAGAGTCTTTAGGTCTTCTGACTGGTTATAAACCTTCTACCTGCTATGGTGTTAATGCATGAAGTCCATTATGTCCATTATGTCCATTATGTCAATGCATTATGGAGCCCTATGGAGCCCTTTTATATGTCAGGTTGTTTACAATAACAACCGACTAAGAGAAACACATCTCTGTAGCTTTCAATTTGAGAGGCACTCTCAAATTCTACCTATTACCTGTTTACTATAGCTATAGAGACCATAGACAACAGTCAACTGAATACAACAATGGTATCTACATTCCCATTGCATCCAACAGCATTTGTTTGAGAAGTATCCACACAAAACCTGATTTCTGTTCCTGTGAAAACTAGTCTGATGCAGAAAATATTTAATGTAATATATATATATCTCACAAAAAAGAGTACACCCCTCACATTTTTGTGAATATTTTATTATATCTTTTCATGTGACAACACTGAAAAAATTTCACTTTGCTAAAACGTAAAGTAGAGAGTGTAGGTTGTATAACAGTGTAAATGTTCTTTCCCCTCAAAATAACTCAACACACAGCCATTAATGTCTAAACCGCTGGCAACAAAAGTGAGTACACCCCTAAGTGAAATTGTCCACATTGGGTCCAAAGTGTCAGTATTTTGTGTGGCCACCATTATTTTCCATCACTGCTTTAATCCTCTTGGGCATGGAGTTCACCGGAGCTTCACAGGCTGCCACTGGAGTCCTCTTCCACTCCTCCATGATGACATCACAGAGCTGGTGTATGTTAGAGGCCTTGCACTCCTCCACCTTCCGTTTGAGGATGCCCCACAGATGCTCAATAAGATTTAGGTCTGGAGACATGCTTGGCCAGTCCATCACCTTTACCCTCAGCTTCTTTAGCAAGGCAGTGGTCATCTTGGAGACCTGTTTGGGATTGTTATCATGTTGAAATACTGCCCTGCGGCCCAGTCTCCAAAGGGAGGGGGGTCATTATGTCACAGTATATGTTGGCATTCATGGTTCCCTCAATGAACTGTAGCTCCCCAGTGCTGGCAGCACTCATGCAGTCCCAGACCATGACACTCCCACCACCATGCTTGACTGTAGGCAAGACTCACTTGTCTTTGTACTCCTCACCTGGTTACCGCCACACATGCTTGACACCATCTGAACCAAATAAGTTTATCTTGGTCTCATCAGACCACAGGACATGGTTCCAGTAATCCATGTCCTTAGTCTGCTTGTCTTCAGCAAACTGCAGGCTTTCTTGTGCATCGTCTTTAGAAGAGGCTTCCTTCTGGGACGTCATGCAGACCGATTTGATGCAGTGTGCGGCGAATAATCTCAGCACTGACAGGCTGACCCCCCACCCTTCAACCTCTGCAGCAATGCTGGAAGCACTCATACGTCTATTTCCCAAAGACAACCTCTGGATATGATTCTGACCATGTGCACTCAACTTCTTTGCTTTGAGTGAAACCTGTCCTGTTAAACCAATGTATGGTCCTGGCCACCATGCTGCAGCTCAGTTTCAGGGTCTTGGCAATCTTCTTATAGCCTAGGCCATCTTTATGTAGAGCAACAATTATTTTTTTCATATCCTCAGAGAGCTCTTTGCCATGAGGTGCCATGTTGAACTTCCAGTGACCAGTATGAGAGAGTGAAAGCGATAACACCAAATTTAACACACCTGCTCCCCATTCACAGCTGAGACCTTGTAACACTAACAAGTCACATGACACCGGAAAAGGAAAATGGCTAATTTGGCCCAATTTGGACATTTTCACTTAGGGGTGTACTCACTTTTGTTGCCAGTGGTTTACTCATTAATGGCTGTGTGTTGAGTTTTTTTTAAGGGAACAGCAAATTTACACTGTTATACAAGCTGTACACTCACTACTTTACATTATAGCAAAGTGTAATTTCTTCAGTATTGTCACATGAAAAGATATAATACAATATTTACAAAAATGTGAGGGGTGTACTCACTTTTTGAGATACTGTATTATATATATATATATATATATATATATATATATATATATATATATTTATATATATATATATATATATATATATATATTGTAACCTGGGGGACAGGTAGCAGGTACAAAGCTCCCTGGGATGAGCTGTTTATTTAGGCACTGATACCAAATCCATTTGAGGTAGTGAAAACAGTGCTGGGTTTATTGGTTTTAAATACAAGTCCATACACAGGTGCTGCACAGTCTTCCAGAAAACATATCAAAACAGAAATAACAAAACAAAAGTCCTAGCCGTGTCTCGGCTCTAACTATACCATACACCGTCTCTAACTATCAAGCTGAGCAAGCCTACCGCTTGTCAGTTTCTGTAAAGAGTTTTAAAGGGTTTTACCAACCTTTTGGCTCCTCACAAACCATCCCTGTTTGTGTGTCCCAGGCAGAGAGCAAAAGCTGTTTGCTCAGGTGAGCTTAAATTAGCCTGGAGAGGAGGACTAAGATCCGAACTGGATCTTGTATCAGAGACCTCTGAATGTGTATGAGAGGAGCCTGGGAGATGTATAAACCCCGAACAAGACTTCTCCTGGCTCTCTCTGGGACGCTCTGCTACATATCCTCCCCCCTTGTTTCAACCCCAGGGTTGGAACACCTGTGGCCCAACAGGAGTGAACACGGGACAGGGCATCTACATTCCCCATCTCCACACCTGGCCTGTGTTTTACGGTGAAGGAGTAATCCTGTAGAGCCAAAAACCACCGGTTCACCCGTCTATTAGTCTCCTTCTTTTGGGCCATCCATTTCAGGGGAGCATGGTCAGTTATTAAGTCAAACTGACGCCCTAACAAATAGTACCTGAGCGCGTCCACGGCCCACTTTATGGCTAAACATTCCTTTTCAATGACTGCATACTTTTTCTCATGGTCATTGAGCTTTCTGCTTAGGTACACGACAGGGTGTTCTTCCCCATTGTATACCTGTGATAGTACTGCCCCGATACCAACATCAGACGCATCTGTCTGAACCAAAAACTCTCTGGAGAAATCGGGAGAGTACAGTACTGGCTGTGCACACAGAGCCTTCTTCAGGACCTGGAAAGACTCCTCTGCTACTGGGGACCATTTCACCATTACAGAATCTTTCCCTTTCGTAAGGTCTGTCAGAGGGGCAGCTATAGTTGCAAAATTTGGGATAAATCTTCTATAATACCCCGCAATACCAAGAAAGGCCCTGACCTGCTTCTTGTTTGCAGGGCGTGGCCATTCCTGGATGGCGGCTATTTTACTCACTTGAGGTTTTATGACACCACGGCCAATAGTATAGCCCAAATACTTGGCTTCCTCTAGACCAATGGCACATTTTTTTGGATTTGCCGTAAAACCTTCTTTGAAGAGGGAATCAAGAACAGCCTGGACACGAGGCAAGTGAGACTCCCAGTCAGTACTATGTACCACTATGTCATCTAGATAGGCTGCTGCATATCGTCGGTGGGGTTTTAGGGTCCTGTCCATGGCCCTCTGAAATGTTGCGGGGGCATTTTGCAACCCAAAAGGCATTTTTTTTTATATTGGAAGGAACCGTCTGGGGTCACAAACGCAGTCTTCTCTTTGGCGCTACCAGTTAGGGGTATTTGCCAATACCCTTTTGTCAAGTCCAAAGTGGTAAGATAGCGAGCCTTGCCAAGTCGGTCTATAAGTTCGTCTACTCTGGGCATTGGGTATGTGTCAAACTTTGTCACCGCATTAAGCTTCCTGAAGTCGTTACAGAACCTCCATGTGCCATCCGGTTTTGGGACTAACACGATGGGGCTAGACCAGTCACTATTATATTCCTCAATGACATCTAGCTCCAACATTTTTTTAACTTCCTTGCTGATGTCCTTTCTCCTCGCTTCAGGAATTCGGTAAGGTTTGAGCTTGACACGTACCCCAGGTTCAGTAACAATATCATGCTGAACTGCTGAAGTCGTGCCAGGTAACTCTGAAAACTTCTCTCTATTCCTTATCAGGAATTCTCTAGTGTCCTGTTTTTGGGAATATGAGAGGGTGTCTGGAATCGTGACCTCAGGGATGAGAGGGGACTCAGTACCCGTAGGCTTTACTGGGAGAGGCCTCGCAGTTAACGCCATTCTATCCTTCCAGGGTTTTAACAGGTTTATATGGTAAACCTGTTCGGGCTTCCTTTTTCCTGGTTGATAAACCTTGTAATTGACCTCCCCAACTCTCTCAATTACTTCAAAGGGACCCTGCCACTTAGCCAGGAACTTGCTCTCAACAGTGGGAACTAACACCAGGACCCTGTCACCAGGTGAGAAAACACGGAGTTGGGCCCCCCTGTTGTATATTCTCTGTTGGGCTGCCTGGGCCTGCAGTAAGTGTTCTTTTACCACTGGCATGATTGCTGCAATCCTCTCCTGCATTTGGGCAATATGCTCAATGACACTTTTATGGGGTGTCTGTTCTCCCTCCCAAGTTTCTTTGGCTATGTCTAAGAGTCCCCGAGGGTGTCTTCCATAAAGCAACTCAAATGGGGAGTACCCCGTAGAGGACTGGGGAACCTCCCTGATGGCAAACATCAAGTATGGTATCAGGAAGTCCCAGTTTTTTCCCATCCTTGTCCACAACCTTTTTTAACATGCTCTTTAACGTCTTATTGAAGCGTTCCACTAAGCCATCCGTTTGTGGATGATACACTGAGGTTCGCAGCTGCGTCACCTTAAATAACTTGCAGAGATCCCTAGTTATTCGCGACATAAACGGGGTGCCCTGGTCTGTAAGGATTTCTTTCGGGATGCCAACCCGACTGAACACCATAAACAGTTCTTTGGCAATGTTTTTAGCAGACGCGGCGCGTAAGGGAACTGCTTCAGGGTAGCGGGTAGCATAATCCATGATTACGAGGATATGCTGATGACCCCTGGCAGACTTGGGAAGTGGGCCCATAAGGTCCATGGCAATCCTCTCAAAGGGCACTTCAATGATAGGCAAAGGTACTAAAGGACTTCGGAAGTGGGATAGTGGGGCTGACATCTGACACACAGGACAGGATTGACAATAATTCTTAACATCTTTCTGTATCCCGGGCCAGTAAAACCTGCGCAACACCCTTTCAGTAGTTTTTTCAACCCCTAAATGGCCTCCTAGCAAGTGCCCATGGGCAAGTTCTAACACCAGCCGTCTGTATGGCTTAGGGACCACCAACTGTTCAACCACTTCATCATTCATTTTACATACACGATACAGTAAATCCTCATTGCTGCTGAAATAAGGAAAACAGGGCCTGTCCCCGGGTTCGACAGGTACATCATTAATCACTATTACATTTTCCCAGGCCCTGGAAAGGGTATGGTCTTTTCTCTGCTCAGTACCAAAATTTTCCTTATGCACATTAAGGTCATCAAACTGTAACATAGGCTCGGGGTCAGCAGACGGCTGTCCGGCTCTACTGGTAGTAGGGACTTCGTCAGGGTCCTCCAGCTCTCCTGCCATAACCGATAGAGGAAAACCCGGGGAGCCCTGAGAAGAGTCCCCTGAACCCACCTTGTCAGTAGTGGCCAGGAATTCTGGCTCTGCGACTGAGTTGGGTACTGCGACCGGGTTGGGATGATCCCACAGTTCCCAGAACTTAGGGAAGTCCCTACCAATGATGGCCTCATGCACCAAGTGGGGAACAAGTCCAACCGGATGGGTCACTGTACCTAAACCAGTTTTAAACTGAACAGTGGTTACAGGATACTCCCGGGTATTCCCATGTATACAGATCACAGCAACATTTTTAGCATGATAATTCACAGGTTCAATAATTTCAGCTGTAACCAAAGTCACTAGACTTCCAGAGTCCAGCAAGGCTGTAATAGGCTTATCATTCACAGTCATTTGGCACATTGGTTTTCTCATATTTGGCGTTGCAGTGCATGAAACCGCTGAAAACATAGACTGCCTTCTAATAGATAAATCACACTGCATTGGTTCATCTGTCAATGGACAATTTGCCGCAACATGTCCCATTTCTTGGCAACGAAAACACCTGACGTTTCCCCAGTTTGGTTTGCTGACAGGCACCGGCTTTCCTTGTTTGGGAGGCCAAGCTTCAGTCCTGGCACCAAAAATCCTCCCCCCTATTTCCTTGCCATGCTTACCACCCACTTCCCCTGGAACAGTCTTACCGGTTGCCTGGGGAGACCGTGGCTTTGGGCGGAAAGTCCGTGCGGCTGTAGGGGTGGTGACCAGGTTCTTTGCAGCAAAATACCTTTCAACAAGTTCCACCAGGTGGTTTGCCGAATTGGGGTCTCCTTGACTCACCCACTCCTGCAGGGGAATGGGTAGTGACCTCAGAAACTGGTCCATGACCACACGCTCCACTATTTGTGGCCCAGACAGGGACTCCGGCTGTAGCCATTTCCTCACCAGGTGAATTAGGTCGAACATCTGCGATCTTGGGGGCTTCTCGTCTTGGAAGGACCAGTTGTGGACCCGCTGTGCTCGAACTGCCAAAGTGACACCAAGTCGTGCCAGTATTTCCTGTTTAACCTTTTCATAGTCTGCTGCTTCTGCTGACTCCAAATCATAGTAGGCCTTCTGCGATTCCCCAGTAAGCAACGGGGCGACCAGTCCTGCCCACTGGGTTTTAGGCCAACCTTCCCTCTCAGCGGTCCGTTCAAACGTTAGCAGAAAGGCCTCTGGATCATCATCTGTAGTCATCTTGGACAAAAAGCGAGCCACATGGATGGCTGAGGGCTTGTCTCCAATATTATCAACGTTAGCAGGTGACCACTGTGCTATTGTCTCCACAACCTCAGACAAGGTTTTCCTATCTGCTTTTGCATCAGTGGCTAGCTGTTCAAACAGCCTCTGCGATTGCTCCTGTGCGATAGCATTAGCTTGCTGTTGTGCCGCATGGAGTGCAGCGTTTGTTTTCTGCTGTGCAGCGTTTGCTTGCTGTAGTGCAGCATTTGTTTTCTGCTGTTCAGCGGTTGCTTGCTGATGTGCAGCGTTTGCTTGCTGTTGTGCAGCGTGGAGTGCAGCGTTTGTTTTCTGCAGTGCAGCGTTTGTTTGCTGTTGCGCAGCGTTGGATATCATCAACTGTTTTAGGATTTCCTCCATGTTTAGTCACTCTAGGTACTGGCCTTTTAAGTAGTAACTTACTACAGCTGCCCGCTGAAATCCACCATATGTAACCTGGGGGACAGGTAGCAGGTACAAAGCTCCCTGGGATGAGCTGTTTATTTAGGCACTGATACCAAATCCATTTGAGGTAGTGAAAACAGTGCTGGGTTTATTGGTTTTAAATACAAGTCCATACACAGGTGCTGCACAGTCTTCCAGAAAACATATCAAAACAGAAATAACAAAACAAAAGTCCTAGCCGTGTCTCGGCTCTAACTATACCATACACCGTCTCTAACTATCAAGCTGAGCAAGCCTACCGCTTGTCAGTTTCTGTAAAGAGTTTTAAAGGGTTTTACCAACCTTTTGGCTCCTCACAAACCATCCCTGTTTGTGTGTCCCAGGCAGAGAGCAAAAGCTGTTTGCTCAGGTGAGCTTAAATTAGCCTGGAGAGGAGGACTAAGATCCGAACTGGATCTTGTATCAGAGACCTCTGAATGTGTATGAGAGGAGCCTGGGAGATGTATAAACCCCGAACAAGACTTCTCCTGGCTCTCTCTGGGACGCTCTGCTACAATATATATATATATATATATATATATATATATCAAAAGAAACACAGTAAGGCAACATCATGTTACTTTTGTCATTTTTTTGATAGCGCTGCACCATATATATCAGTGATGGCGAACCCTGGCACCCCAGATGTTTTGGAACTACATTTCCCATGATGCTCATGTACTCTGCAGTGTAGTTGAACATCATGGAAAATGTAGTTCCAACACATCTGGGGTGCCAAGGTTCGCCATCACTGATATATATATATATATTGATCGTTTTGGGTATTTTGTGTATTGGCCTGTGCTAGCAGCTGTCTCATCACTTGTGTTTCTTTCTTTGTACACACATCTAGCGTGGATATTTAGCATTTTTATTTACAGAAAATATATCATGTTTATGGGATTGGTGTAATCTTCAGGGCTAAAATAATTTTTTAAACATTTGTGCAAAAAACGCAAAAACGACTCTGGCAGCGAAAAGGTGAACCTCAAAAACACCTAAAACTAACCTAAGCTCTAAATGAATCCCCAACACTAGTAAACCCCTCTTCTGCTGCATATTCACCTCGTCCTGAGTCAGAATCCTCTGCCATTGCCAATGCAAGTCCCACCACGAAACTCTACAGCTCCCAGCTCCAAAAAAAAATAAAAATTGATTTGGAAAAAGGAAAGTACTTTCTTAAAATGTAGGACCACTCTTCAGGGTAACGCTGCCAAGTAACACAGGGGACGCTGAAAGCCCTGTATTGTGCTTGGTAGTTGGCACTATACCCAAAGCGTATTATTATCCCTTGATGCTTATCTGCTATGAGTTAGCACCTTTATACAACTGGAATAAGAATGTGTTTCATACGTGCCTTAACAGATGTAAAATGGTATGATTTGCTCATAATAGTTAATCCTTCGCGTGGCAGAATCCTTAAAGTGATTACATGGAGAATGCCACAATGGCATCTAAAAGAGAAGCGTTTGTATTCACACTGTGACATGACAACATGACCCAGCTACTTCACCGCAGAGCCTATTATATGGGACGTATTCATGAAGGATGCCGAGGATCTCTCTGTGTGATAGCGCAGCCTGATAATTCAGCACAGTTATTATCCAAAGGATATGAAAATGGGATGTGCGTGCGCAAGCTGTGCTGGGAAGAGATTTTTA
Source organism: Lithobates sylvaticus (assembly GCA_028564925.1). NCBI lineage: Eukaryota > Metazoa > Chordata > Amphibia > Anura > Ranidae > Lithobates > Lithobates sylvaticus. The sequence continues at coordinate 259,145,780 of CM053031.1, forward strand.
ATACACATTTTTGTTTTAAAAGTCATACCAGGCATCAACAAGAACTAACAAGTATGACGCAGAGGGATAAATATGTTATTTGAATTTATATTTCACATGAACCAATAGGGCACCAGTTGTCATTTCCAAACCACACTATATGTGTGACCTATCCTAGGAAAGCATCCCATGGTCGCTTTCCAGCAGCATTGTGGGCTTTTCACATCGTTAGGTTTCACAGACAGCCCATCGTTTTCAATCAGACAGGCCCTTATGCCCCGTACACACGATCGGAAATGCCGCTAGCAAAACTCCGATGAGAGCTTTTTGTCGAAAATGGCGACATCGGCGTAATTCCAGCCAGTAAAAGATTGAGAGCATGTTCTCTATTTTTCAGTCGGGAAAAGTTCCTATCCGAAAAATGCGATCGTCTGTATGCAATTCGGACGCGCAAAAAAACACGCATGCTCGGAAGCATTGAACTTAATTTTCTTGGCTCTTCGTAGTGTTGTCACCACGTTCATGACGATCGAAAGATCAAAGAACTTTTGTGTGACCGTGTGTATGCAAGCCAAGCTTGAGTGGAATTCGGTCGGAAAAACCATCCATGATTTTTCGGACGGAAACTCTGCTTGTGTGTACGCACACCTATTCCTTTTTTTAATGCTTTTTGCAAAAAAACACACTTCAGTCCATTTAAAATGGTTTCCTATGGGACACGTTTAAATCTATACTCTTTTTAAAGGGTCAGGGACTTTTTAAAAAGTAAAACGGTGTGCTTTTGGTTCAATAGATTTCAATAGAGAATCTGCAGAAAAGCATGCAGTGCATTTTTGTCACAATTTTGCTGTGATTTGCATTTTTAATCTGCCCAACAACAAATTGTCCCCCCCCCCCCCACAAAGAAAGCATAAAAAAATGCATCAAGACACGTGTGCAAAAACGCAAAATGCACCGCAAAAAGCAATGCAGAAATGGATCAAAAGCAAACTGCATAAGTGTCAGCCAAGTTTTGCAGTCAGATAATAGGTATCCAATAGGAATTCTGCTTTTATTGCCTCCGAGGATAATGATGTGATAACCCTAACCCTGTGACATTATAGGCTTAATAAAAAAGGAATATGTTTCCAGATTAGGTGTTGTCCTAATATAGGAGTACAATAATAATGAAAAAGGAATTGCATTTGTGTAAGGTGCGCTTATGTAAAGCAGTGGTCTCCAACATTTTGGCTCTCACGGACCACTAAGCTCACAGTTTTAAATGCTACAGACCACTAACATGAATTGTACATGCCTTATACACACAATGCTCCAGCTCTCTGCTCCGCTTGCCCTGGATCACACTGCTGCCTTATACACACAATGCTCCGGCTCTCTGCCCCCTCCCCCTGGATCACACTGCTGCCTTATTCACACAATACCCCAGCTCTCTGCACCCCCATTCCACACTCAACATCACACTTCTCATCAGTAGGCGTATACCCCAACTTGGGCACCAAGTGTAAGGGTAGGCAGGTGTTCGTCATGTCCTCCATGTTTCTCTCCTCATTGGACGGCAAAATGTACGCTCGTCTGTGTAGACAAAAATCCTTGCACCGGCCCTGATCGAACCTGATTCAGGCCCTGAACCGCTCAGCTCTCTACTGAGGTCTTCTTGTAGCCCCTCACTGGATCTCTTTCGAGGGCCACTGTCCCATATTTATATATGAACCACAAAAAACAAAGAACCGAGAAAGGCATTAACTCCTACCCTCTTAACTGGGACAGTGCCTAACTGGCTATTTCAAGTGATTGTAAAGTCTTGTTTTTTTTTTTTTAATAACAATTATGTTATACTTACCTCCTCTGGGCAGTTGGTTTTGCACAGAGCAGCCTGGATCCTCCTCTTCTCGTCCCTCTTTGCTGATCCTGGACCCTCCCTCCTATCGAGTGCCCCCACAGTCAGGAGCTTCCTATGGGGGCACTGCAACCAAGTCACAGCTCCATGTGTCCATTCAGACATAGAGTCCCGACCCGGGCCCTCCCCCTGTCTCCCCTGATTGGCTGACTTTTATTGACAGCCACAGGAGCTGCTGTTCCTCAGACAATCAGGAGGAGTGTCCCGGACGGCCTAATCATTCGTGGACATCGCTGGAGAGAGATGAGGCTCAGGTAAGTAATTAGGGGGGGTGCTGGGGAGTCTTATACACACAAAAGATTTTTCATCTTAATGCATAGTACCTTGTCACGTCATTTGTGGGGGGGATTTGGAGGGATTAGAGATTATGTTTAAGGGGTGGCTCAAAAAAGACAGGGGGTTAAGTCTTTCACATGTCATGCATTAAGATAGAAAACCTTCTGCCTTTACAACACCTTTAACCTTCTTACACACTTTTCTTCCTGAAATGCAATACAGAGAGGAGCTGGATTCCTACTTGGAAGTCCGGCTCAGATATAGCAAACTGCAAAAGTCCCTTCATCGGTGTAATGGCCCCGGCCAGAAGACATAGCCACGATGAGCTCACTAGGGGGTGCTTCAAAGTACAAGGTAAGAAGACTTTATTGCAGAAGAGACATTACTATATCTCTCTTCTGCAATAAAAATCCTTCCTGCTCTCAAGTATTTCAATTCAGGGTTAAGTTCCGCTTTAGTGTTTTTCCTCTAAATTTAGTCCCATACCACAGCTTTTTAAAATGGATCAGAGCAATAGGCATCTGCTGAACACAGCGTGCCAAACACAACACAGCTAAATTCATAGTTTCTCTTCACAATTCCCCAGGCATCTTGAAGCTGTTGTTTTTTTTTTTCTTTATAAGCCACTTTGGAAAATTCATCTGAAACGATGAAAGTTTTGTGAAAATGTAATGAAAGCAGAATGCTTGGAATTGTGCAAACTAATTAAACTGCATCTGAGTAGCTATGTTAAAAGAGCATATCCAGGCAGTCAGTAGAGTCAATCAATAACTGGTAAGGTTATCCAGGGAATACTGTTGTGTTAAAGTCTGGCAGCCTTGGGTTACCTCAACGAGACCCTGTCACCACATGCTAGCATAGGAACGTTGCTTGCAATGTGTAGTTTATGTACTTATAGTAGTCTATCTCTCTGCAGCAGCAATTTGAGCTAAGTAGAGAAAAAATCGACACTTCCGGGAAATGTCGAATCTGCATATTTCTGGGCCATCTACAGCCAACCCCACACCCTCCTGGCCTCTGTACAGTAAAAAGTGACAGTGGGCTCACATTGCAGAGGCTTGTAGTGCTAAACTCAAAATATTTTTGTACTTCGCAGAATCACTGTGATGAGGCTTCAGTGGCTCGTAAAGCTGGCCATCCACCAGTCAAGTGTCATTTGGAATAGTTGAATGGATAACTATCTACACAACAAAAATAGATTAGAGGATGTACAAGAGATATACAAAACACATCATTAAAAACATGGTCACTGAGGACCAGACAGTGAACAGGAATGTATACAAATCTGTAGAAGAGAACACCAAAATGGCAGCACACGATCAAATGTGGTCCTTCATAATGTGTTTTGTATATTAAATATATTTTTTCAATATCTCTTGTACATCCTCTAATCTATTTTTGTTGTGTAGATATTTACAAGTTACAACTAAGTTTATAACAAAACAAAATTCGTCTGAATTTCTGAAATTCAAATTGAAATTCAAACAGAATTTTACATCGAATTCCATTTGAATTCGACATGAAAGACTGTGTATGTTATTAGAGTATTATTTTGAAATAATGCTGTTTTAGTTAAAGCGGTTGTATAGTCCAAAAAATGACTTTTACCTACAGGTAAGCCTATAATAAGGCTTACCTGTAGGTAAAAAAAATATCTCCTAAACCTGTACGGTTTAGGATATATTCCCTGTGCAATGCGCCGCTGACTACAGCGGCGCATGCGCACGGGGATTCTCGGCTGAAAGGCCAGAAGAATCCGAACCCTGCCGGGAAGAAGTCTCTCATGCGCGGGAGTGACGACATCGCGGCTCCAGCCACTCACAGCGCTGGAGTCGCGATACCCGGAAGACACGCCGAGGCAACATGTCAGCTACCTTGGCGTGGACCAGGTGAGTCACCGACGCCTCGTTCTAAGGTAAGTATTTCATAATGAGCTAGTAGGTGGTTCATAATAGCTCATTATGCCTTTTCCCTTACAGGTGTGTTAAAAAAAAAAAATTTCAGCGGGTATACAACCGCTTTAAGCCAAAGTTGATTAAAAGAGTCATTATAATCAAAATGCACTTTTTAAAGGAAAACTTTTCAGCTGCCGCATTCTAATCGAAAAAAAATCTAAAATTTTTGATTCGTCCGATTAGAAATTGATCAATTTGAACATTTTGAATCTGAAAAATTTGGTAAATTTAAAGAAAATTCAATAAAATACATAAAACGAATTCCGAATACGAATTGAACAAATCAACTGAATTTAACTAAACTAAATAACGAGATTAGCGAACCTAAACAAAATGAAACAAAACACATTTTTTCATCATGCACATGTCTAAATCTATGTAGAGCACCTTGTTGGCCATTCCTACCAGCAAGCAGTGGGCTGGCTCTTGGGAGGAGTTATGCAAATATCAAAAGGCGGATGGGTGAATATCAGTCTGGAGAAGTGGGCATTCCTAGGCAGGCTGCCTTTGCTTGCAGACTGCTTTAGATAACGCCCACATTTCATGAAAGAACTAAAATCCAAAAATAGAGTAGGAGAATATTAGGAAAAGGAAAAGTGAAAAGTTAAAAGCAAAAAAATGGATCAAGCCAACGCAAAAACTTCCCCAGCTCAAGCTTCCCTCAACCTTTCGGCAACCTTTCCATCAACCTTTGCCTAAATTATATATTTAAAAAGATAGTTCCATCCTTCATACGGTCTCAACCAGCCAGTTGTAGATATTTGGTCTGGGGTTCCCTGCGCCTCTCAAAAAGTTCTCTGAAGAGCTCTCCTCCATGAGGCCAGTAGTGGACTAGCTCCTTGGAGGATATCAGAATGCCTTCATGGCATTCTGGAGGAGTGAGAGTTCCTGGGTAGACTTCATTTGCATGCAGACCACCCTAAATAATTCCAACACGTGATGATGAGACTTCAATTTTGAAAGAACTGAAATTCAATGAATGATAGTGGTGGGTCAAGGACAGTCAGAATAGGAAGGAAAAGACTAGATGATTTTGGACGTCCTTCAGCCAGAAAATGAGGTGACTAGGTTCATTATCTAATGCATGCTATGAGTAGTTCACAGTGCAGTGAAATCAAAGTAATATCAGTAGAGGAGAGGAGCAATTGTGTGAGACTACAAGTAAGGCTGTTGTTCAGCTTTAAAATAAAGAAATGATGGAATAAAGGACCCAGAGAAACACAAACAATGTTCCCGGCCCTAATCGTTGTGACAAAAAACACAATCTGTATCAGTGCTGTGCCAGCACCTGTAATTCAAATACAATATTGCTCTTTCCTTTGCAACTCATACATCTGCCTCTATGCAAGGCATTATAGTAAATGAAGTTACACATGCCTGCTCTGTTTTGTAAAGAACAAGAGGATGGCAAAACAAAGGCAGATGGAGCAAACATCCATATAACAGCTTATCTCCGCTTCCAGCTATTATTATTCCAAGGAGTCAGCATGTTTTGCGGGATGAGACCAATATCTTCTGTCAGACACAGAATAGCATCTTTTCTCCCTATGACAAATACAGGAGGACCATTATGCTCGAAGGACGACTTTCTTTGTGAACAAATACCAGTGTTTTATTAAATAGCTGCTAAAGTGCACATCATTTTCTAGCAGACAATGCATTGCGGAGGAGGAGAGAGTAAATAAGTGCTCCCATTGTTTCTTTATGGTTTTTAGGTTGCTTTTTGTTTTTTGTTTATTTTTTTTAGCTTAACGTTTTATAGGCGTACTGCACATGTACAACTATCAATGTTGGCCAATTATTATAGTGGCTCATGCTACTTTAGCAGCTTAAACGAGGACAGGCAATGATCTTGTCACCATATATGCAACAAGGAAGGATGAAAGTACCTTTTACAATAAAAAATTAGCCTATAGGCTCCAGTAGACTGACAAGGTCTAAGCTTGGGGGGACCATATTAGGACTAGTGATGTGCTAAATTTTAGGCTGGGAAACAGTATACAAGGTGCAATAAAATTTAGTTTTTGTTCTGCTGTGTATATATAGTGTGTTCAGCTCTAGTGTAAAACGTATATAACAATGTAAAATTAATGCACACAAAAGTCTGCACTTCTCAAACCTCGAGCCAGCAATTTAACCATCCTTTTTGGACATAGACTCAGCCTCCAGGGTCCCCATAGAAGTGCAAGGGCTGCTATTGCCTTTAAAAGTAAAAACACGGGGCGTGGCTTGGAGCATGGAGAGATAGGACGCGTCTCCTCTGAGCTCCCACCACAACAAACACCGCCATACCGACGGCACACTCGGCACCCACCTCACCCCATGAGCAGGCGCGGCGGCAGCACAGCTCCCCTATCCACTAGAGCACAAAAAACAGGCGAAACTGCCCGATATCTCCAAATAATCGGACCGGACAGCAAGACCACCCCAAGATGGCGGCGACACGTGCAGCCACAGCACAGGCTGCCTCACAGGTACACCCCAGACAGACACTGCATTCCCCACAGGGGTCAGAGCATGGTTGCCACTGCTCTGGAAGCCCATCACCCACATCTCACAGATCCAGGGATGGCTGGGATAGGGAGGCATACATAAGAGCACTGCCCACTATAAACAACATAGAATCCTATATCAGCAGGCTGGAGAGATCATATAAACAGGAGCTAACTGACCTACGCAGGGATATTGGTCACCACATTGAGGACATTGAACACACAGTGGAAGATTCAGTAACAAAACTCACTGAACATGAGGAGATTCTCCACGAACACACACCATACAAATTCAACAATTGTTCTATGGGCTGGGTGACCAAGAGAACAGAAGCAGACGCAATAATATACGGATCTGTGGTCTGCCAGAAACGGTAGAACCGAAGGACTTAGCAATTGCAGTTACAGCCATATTCAACCAAATCCTTGCTAAGCATCAACCAAGTCCACAGATCCAAACCCTGCCTACCTGAGGCATGTTATTTGCAGGATTAATTTCTTTAATATTAAAGCTAACATCACGCAGGCAGCACGCACACAGGACTCTATACCATAGCTCCCAACTGTCCCTGATTTTGAGGGACTGTCCCTGATTTGGAACAATGTCCCTCTGTCCCTCATTGCTCCTCATTTGTCCCTCATTTTGATCTGATCTATATAGCTGTATATAAAATGAACTTTTTATCTATCAAAAAGTGTTTCCCAGTGCTAAACCTTTCATCTGATTTCTAAATTGCTGCATTTGTAAATTCCAAAAGCCAATATAAAGGAATAGTAGTTGCAAAAAAAGCACTTGTGGGTTTAACCAATCTTGTTTTTTAGTACAATTCTCCTTTAAGGGGGCGTAGCAAGGGGTGTGTCTTATGCCTGCCTACTTTTGCTGGTGGGTGTCCCTCATTTCCATCTCAAAA